>JADRCC010577817.1:0-37021 GCA_019843855.1 Hylomyscus alleni
TACACTTCATGGAAGGGAGACTAAGCAACCTCCTCCACAGTGGTTTCTCCAGTGTGCCCCTGACTTTGAAAAGGGAGTCAGGATATTCTTATGTGCATTGATAGCTCCAGAGACAAAAGGACACCACTGTGTGGGATGTTTAGCTCTGAGCTCTACTAGCCAGAACCACACATGAAGTGTAGAGTAGCACACATCCCTGATTCCCAGGTAAACTTGTAGCCACAGCCTGGGAGTAGCACATGCTGTCATCCCGGAATCTTTACTCGGACATATTTATATATTTAAGACAGAAAATCACTCTGGAGTCAAGGATGGCCTTGGCCTCACAAAGCACCAGTTGCCTCTACTTTCCATGCTTCTAATAAAGGCATGAAAACCCACACCCAGTAGGACGTAATTATTTTAATGATAAATCACCATGGTTATTATAACATTTATGCAAAGAGTAATTGCTAGCTTTGTGGTTCCACAGTTCTATTTTTCTAGAAAAAGATAAAATGAAGAGGATGTCCTATATTATTTGTACAGTTAAATAAAACAAAGCATGGTATGATCTGGAAGCAGGGAGAACGGGGATGTGTCTCATTACAATCAGAGAAACACTGGGTCTGTGTTCACTCGGCATTTCAGACAGGTCTCTTTGTTATAATTTCTATTACTTTCTCTTTTATTAGATATTTTCTTTATTTACATTTCAAGTGTTCTCCCCTTTCCTGGTTTCCCCTCCAAAAAAAAACCCTATTCCCTCCCCCCTCCTCATGCTAACGAACCCACCCTCTCCCACTTCCTGGCCCTAGCATTCCCCTATACAGGGGCATAGAGCCTTCACAGGACCAAGGACCTCTCCTCCCACTGATGACCGACTAGGCCATCTTCTGCTACATATGTATCTGGAGCCATGAGTCCCACCATGTATACTCTTTGGTTGGTGGTTTAGTCCCTGGGAGCTCTGAGAGTACTGGTTAGTTCATATTGTTGTTCCGCCTATGGGGCTGCAAACCCCTTCAGCTCCTTGGGTCCTTTCTCTAGTTCCTTCATTGGGAACCCTGCGCTACACATATGATTTCTTGCCAATGCAATAAACTTTGTCATATTCCTTTTGTGTGTTTGTGTGCCATGATTCTATGGATGTACACACTAAGTGGTTACTAAATGCATGTGATTATAATTCTCCTTCTACTTATTATCAGTTGCTTCATTCACGATGGAACAGACAGTGTTTGACACATATTCTCAGGCGCTGACTGCACTTAGGTTCCTCTCTTCTCCCTCTACAGTCCTTTTGATCCCAACCCCTGCTGGGAGCTTGATGCTGTCTATTTCTCCTTTCAGCTTATGAGTTACAGAATTGCCCGGACCCTCCCGCATTCCAGAACGGGTTCATGATCAACTCGGATTACAGCGTGGGCCAGTCAATCTCCTTTGAGTGCTACCCAGGCTACATCTTGCTAGGCCACCCTGTGCTCACCTGCCAGCATGGCACTGACAGGAACTGGAACTACCCTTTCCCACGGTGTGACGGTAGGCTCCTCACCTCCCTTGGGGACAACTGAGCTTCTCACAGGGACTATTCAGTGAATATGCCTTACTTCATTATTTCAGTCTAAAGATAAATATCAAAGATCTACAATATACTCTACTAAATATTTCAGAAAGATATCACACAGCAGGCAATTTAAAGAACAGACAGACTTTACACTTAAGGAAATCATAAAGACAACAAAGTATTAAATACAAACACCAAAAATCTCAGCAGCAGACACAGGAGCCTGTCAATCATCACAGGCCCCCAAAAAGAAAACAGGAGGTAATAAGACTCTTTAACCTTCATGGGGGTTACAAGGGACAGTGATGAGAATGGGTTTAATCCTGGTAAGTCTTCTTTTTCTTAGTAGTTACTGGTCTTGTTACCGTGACAAATTTCATGACAAAACCAACTTGAAGAAGGTAAGGCTTACTCTGACTAGAACTTGAAGGTATCTTCCTTTCAAGAGGAAGTGATGGGGGCTGGAACAGGAGGCAGCTGGTCATGAGGCATCCAGGCAAGAAGCAGAGAGGAGGGAACACTGGTACTCAGTTCACGTTCTCCTTTGAGGACGTGATCTCAATCCAGGATCCCAACCTATAAGGTGGTACTGCCAACATTTGGAGTAGATCTTTCTATTACCCTAATATAGAAAACCCTCACAGTATACCCCTAGGCTCTTTCCACACTGGATTGAACTCTCCCCTATTTAACCTGGAGATTAATCATCGTACTATTGTCTGTTCAACTTCTAGAGTAATCTCACCTCACATTTGTGTCACATAAAATAAATTGTTCATGTTCATGAATGGCTCAGCTCATGGTGTTTGCTGCCCAGATACAAAACACTTGAGGTGGAAGAAATAGCATTAGCAGAAGCACACAGTAGGAATTCTTCCAGAAAACTGAAGCCTAACTGTGTGGGTTGTCATGGACTTGTTCGGGTCAGTGTCTGGACCCTGGCAGCTCTACAGACAGACCTTGACTTGGCTGCCTATTCTTGGTAGGCCAACAAAGACACAAGTAATTGTGACACTTTTGTGGGCATATTGCAATGAGAAATAAAGGCATGGTGACCTCCAACCACTGAAGCCCTCTTTGAGGTCCTGACATGAGGCTTAGGTGTAAGCAGAAGGAAAAGAGGTATAAATAATTACATAATCTTTGTCAAGGTTTGGTCTTGACTGTCACTGACCAATCATGACTTTTCCTTCTCCCAGACTTTTGCCTGGGGAAATTTCAATTTCTTGGCCCCACATTATTTCAGGAGGCTGGCTGGTTAGAATTTTGACTCTGGTTCCTAGGGGCTGCTAGCATCAAGTTGATGAGCATCTGTTGACTGTGCTCTAGGCCTGCTCTGCCTCTGAGTACACGTTACACTGCACTGATTCACTGAGGCTTCCTGACTTTTAGGGTGACTTAAGCACCTCTGCAATGACACAAGCTAAAACAAACTGACGATGTGGAGCTTCTAGGAAGAGTGGTCTGTAACAGGGTTACTGCTAAGCCTGAATCCTGCATTATAGATGCAGCACCTTCGAATGAATAATAGTGAAGTTTCCAATACCATGAGCCTTTGAAATGCTAAGCACCTCTATCTATCACAGGGGAAGGGAAGGTACCTAGCTATGAATTTTTACTGAAACAGGAATAAATAAATAAACAAACAAACAAATAAATAAATAAATAGTATGTGGTATCCTTTTAAGCCTTACCTCACCTGTATTTTCCATTCTGATACTCTTAAGAACAACTATAAAAATAAAAAGGCTCTTGGCTATAGTTAAAAATTCAGATACTTATTTAATTACATATGAAATAACTTTTGAATGACTCTGAGTTTTGGAGTTTTTTGTTTGTTTGTTTGTTAACCATTAAGACATTTAAAGTAGTATTTCCATCTACTTTCCATTTGAAAACAGTTGTTCAGGGATGAGGGTGCATTTCCGTGCAGCAGATACTGAACATGAGAAGACCATGTACTGAGCCCCATCTTCACCAAAGGAACAGTCTCAGTAACTTCCTCTGAGATGGGCAGCTCTCCATTACTTTGAAATTATCAGGTTTTCAATCTGTTTTGATTTCTAGTCTCAACTTGAATCCTTTCAATTCACACATAAGAGGTCAATTTCTTGGTTTTCTATTAATATTAATGGGAAGGTAACTATATTACTTTTTGTGCTTGGTTTTTCTAAGATGGAGAAAACTGCTGAGGAGAATTAAGAGTCTGCATTGTTTGGTGAAGTTTAAATGTGATGTCATCGTTATTGGCATCCTCTTTAAATTTTAAAGTATTTTATTTTGTGCATTGCTGTGTATATCTGGGTGTAGTGTATGTGTGCATGTGTATGCTACATGGAGGTTAGTGGGCAGCATTGGTTCTTTCCTTCTCAGTGTTGTTTTATTCAATTTTAGTTTTTGAGATAAGTTCTCTTATTGAGCCCAGAACACACTGATAAGCTAAACGGACTGGCTGATCACTGAACTCTCGGAGTCTTTATGTGCCTCCTAACACAGGTCACAGAAGGCTATTTCCGTGGGTTGTGGGGAATCCAAATTCATCATTGCATCCTACGATTGGAAATAGATACTGAAATTATCCAAGGAAGTTGTGTGGCTCTCTAGAGTCAATGCAAGATAATATATTAACGGTCCATTTTGGGAAATCCATCCAGTTCCATTCCCAAGGATTTCTGATGTAGCTATGTGCATAGCCATGACTGACCTGGGCAACTCACTGCTTGATTGTGCTAAGTCACCTGGCTTGTCCTTCTGGACCAGGCTGTCTCTGTGCTACTCATTTAGGAGAGGCTGCTGCATGCTTCTGAGATGCCTCCCAAGATGCCTAGCTCTCTGAGCTAACCCCTCACTAAGCAAGGATGCACTGCATACCTTGACCTTCTGGCTAAGATCAAGTGCAATATTATATGTTAATTCCTAGCAATAGTGCCAAAAATTTTAAAATATCCTGAAGCATAACAATGATGTGCAATTATATCATAACTACTGAATTCAATTAGAAGGACTACACAGGATTTTCTAAGAAGCATTCAATATAGGTTTAGCATCCTCTCCATATTGGATTAAGTTTTTAGTAATTAGCATAGAGTTTTAATGCAAAAATTGTTTTGTCTATGAAATGCTAAAACTAGAATCAGTGTTTGCTAAGGACTGGATACTATAGTGATGCCATTGACTCTCTGTTCAAAGCTACAGGGTTGTCTTATGCAGAGAGCACAGCATCCTACAACCCTGTGCTTCCCTTAACATGTCCTTTGTAATCCAGAGTCGATCCCCTTCAGCCATGACCCACTTCTGGGAAGGGCAGGAATACTCTCCTTAGTTGTGCAGGGCTTTGAAGACTTTGAACACTTTCATCAGAGGTCCAATCCAGTGAGGCTCCAAATCCTTAAGAAGAAAAATATAGGTTCTTGGAGAGACATCTGGGTATCTGTATTAGAGACTGTCCAGTTCAGACCAGTCATACTGAATAACGCTGGTCTCGAATGCAACCACTCTCAGAAGTGTACTAAACCAATTCATATTAATATGCTGAAAATATTTAGAGGCTAGGTTGTATAAGAATCTGTCAAATAAAATTAGTATGTTTTTAGTTTATGTAAGTAAAAACTGTAATCTAAATACCAACTAAAGCAAATACATAAAGAACAAGTCTTAATAAGAAACTGAAGGCATTACTGTCCAGTTTTCTATTATTGTTTAGCCCTTGCGATATGCACCATAACACTCCTATGAAGACAACTGTGGATTTGGTTCTCTTTGTTCACCTTTTCCTGGGTTTTGCGTAATGAACTCAGGTTGTTGAATTACACGTGTGTCTCTCCCTGCTGAGAAGTTTTGCATTTTCTTCCCTCCTTTCCTTCCTCCTTCTCTTCCTCTTTGTCTCTCCATCTCTTCCTTCCTTTCTTCTTTCTTTTCTTTCTGCCTTTTTCCTTACCTCCTTTCTCTTCCCATTTAATCCAGGCTACCCTCAATCTCCATGTGTTCTCTTGCTTCTGCCTTCTCAATGCTGTAATGCAGACACACACATCATCCTTAACTCAAAGTGTGGTCATTTTATTTCCACTAACATAATTGCATAGGAATCAGTTCAAAAACATTTATAATTGTCAATATATACTTTAAAACTACAATTTACTAAGTTAAATGTAACTTGATACTAGAGGTACATTTGTAGTTATATAGTTCAATTTTTCTGGTATCTTAAAATTTGTTTACTATTCTTTTATGTGTATGGATGTTCTGCTCACACATATCTGTACACCACCTGTGTATCCATTCAAAAATTACCCTAGATGTTGAGTAGTCACAATATAATGATAAGATCAACTTGAAAAGCAAGAGGTCACAAGGGAAACTGAGCCATATGTCAATGTGAAGTAACACCCATGAACATGTAAGGATGCTGGTGCAGCCAGTCCCTACAGTATGAACAGTGCTGTACCATCTATGGACTGTCAGCTACTTGCTGTCCACTTAGAACAGATCTCCCAACAAAGACTAGTAGAGGGAGACTGTCAGGCCCTAGGAGGGGTGCAATCTCTGCTTTCCAATATCCAACAGAATGATAAGGAAGATCCTGAAACCACCCCATAGATAAGCCAACAAGAATCCCTGGGAAGACTCTAAGGAGGTGGTAACAGTAAGTTGAATTGAAAGCAAAAGTCCATTCGGGTAGCTATTCAGGAGGAAAACAGACTGTCCATGCACAGAAGTCTGGAGGGGAGGGAGCTCCATTCTCAAGGACAGTAAATAGATGGTAAGAATAGTGTGTGGTGAGGCAATTTACAGATCCCAGGTGTCAGCTGGCTCCACCCCTCATCCACTGATGGTCAGAAGTGAGGATAGGGGGGATGTTTGCTTTGCTACCTTTCAAATCCAGGCTTGTCTGACTCCAAAAACCTAGATAATCATTCCACTGTTAAATTTCTAGAAAGCTCTACATAACCCTTTCTCTTCCCAAGTGATCTTGAGTTGAATCATTTCAGTCTCTCATCTTTTATTGAAACCAGCATGTGACTGTAATGTCTCAGGCACAAGGTATCTCAGAACTTTGAGTCTACCACCCCTTTCTCTCTCCTCCTCCTGCTCCTCCTCCTGCTCCTCCTGCTCCTCCTGCTCCTCCTCTTCCTTCTCCTTCTCCTTCTCCTCCTCCTCCTCCTCCTCCTCCTTCTTCTTCTTTTCTCTCTCTCTCTGTCTCTTTCTCTCTTGCTCTCTCACTCTCATGCTCTCTCTCTCTTGTGTTGTGTGTGTTGTATCTTCACAGCATCTATATTCTAAGATTTTTGTGACAAAAATTTGACAGCTGTGGAAGATTCTTGATGGTGACCAACATTCCTGGCTTTGGAGTGACTTCAAAATTGGCTTGTGCCTGTCACCACCTGGACTTACTTGAATGAAGGGTGGTGCTTGCTTTTGGTCAACTTAAAACAAACCTAGACATATCTTGGAAGAAGCAATCCTAACTTAAAAAAAAAATGCCCCCTCAGATTGGCTTGTAAGAAAGTCTATAGAGGTATTGTTTTGATTAACGATTGATGTGCCAGGGCCTAGTCCACTGTGGTAGTGCTAGTCTTTAGCAAGTGTCCTGAATTCTATGTCAAAACAAAACAAAGCAAAAAAGCAAACAAACATTCGGAGCAAGTCTTGAGGAACTGTACAGTGTGCGGCATTCTTTCATATTCTCTGCTTCAGTTTCTGCCTCTGGGTTTCTGCCTTGTGTTGCTGCCCTGGTTTCCCTTCATGATGGACTATATGCTGTAAGCTGAAATAAACCCTTTCCTTCCCTAAGTTGCTTTTAGTCATGATCTTTATCGGGGTAATAGAAAGCCCATACATTACAGGCAGAAGTGCTATATGGGGATCACACTTTTCCAGAAGTAAAAGAATTACCATGGTGACAATAAATGTCAATTTTAATACAAAGTTGCTGTGTCTGCACATAACCAAACACTGGTACATTTGGCCACATTTTTCGTGAAGGATGCGTAAGAAAGTTTATCTTGCTTCCTCAGGTACAGATCTGCAAAGAATTGATAATGTCTTTGTTTTGAGGCACATAGGCTTAACTGCCAGTCTTTCCCAGGCTTAAATGGGCTTTAGGAAAGTAGCAGAAAACAAAACCACTTAGTTCCCTATTTATGTCTGATTTCCACATAAGCCATTGCACTGGACAGCCCAATGGATTATCAGCTCAGCCACAGGCGATGACTGACAGGATTTCTTTAATCGTCAGGGAATGACTATCCAGAGGGGTTTTGAAGACTTGAAGAATATATTAAGGGAGACTGGGATAACTTATAAGTATAATTGTCCTGTAGTTTCCAGATTTTAGGGGAGTAAGTTTAACAAAGAAGTAACAGAAATATTTCACAGTTATTTTCCTGCAAGGGGGAAATTTTTACTTTAGACACTGGAATCATTACCTACTTCTGAAAATCAACCATCTTAGCCTGTTTTCAATGTCTCCCTTTTCAGCTCCCTGTGGGTATAATGTGACATCACAGAATGGTACCATTTATTCCCCTGGGTTTCCAGATGAGTACCCAGTTCTGAAGGACTGCCTGTGGCTGCTCACTGTCCCTCCAGGCCATGGCGTGTACATCAACTTCACCTTGCTGCAGACAGAGGCTGTAAATGACTACATTGCTGTGTGGTATGACGCCGCTCTCCCAGGGAATGGCAGCCACTGCTGCTGGTGGGATGTTCTAGCTTAGCCCTTGTTTCTGATTTGTAAGGTTACATGTTTATCAGTGATCTGTCTGGACAGATCACGAAAAACTAATTAATCAACAAAATCAAACAGTACAGAGGAAGTTTCAAGGCATATGTCTTCAGGAGAAGCTATATACGGAAGATTCATTGTGGATGATGCTCCTGCAGGCCCCAGGGGAAGCTGCCTCCACAGGCTTCAATAAGGTCTTAGAGGGTGATTCTGAGAAGCTGAGCTAATGGCTGTGGAGATGAGCCACAACCATTCCTATTCCAAAGCGAAACAGCAGTCCCACCAAGCAATAGATCCATGTAGATTCTGTTGCATAAAATCCGGTCATAGCAAGTCATGTATGTCTACTGCCCACAATCAGAAAGCAGAGAGATGCTGCAGGGCAGTGAACATCCTAAATACCAAGCAACCTGTTACTAAAGTCAGTGCCAGGGAAATACCATATTTCAATTACAGTATTTTAATTCAACTGTAAATCATGTTTTAAGTCGTATCAGTCATAAGGAAGTGGGTACCATGTGTACTTTAAAATGTAGTTGTTGGGTTCCTGATCGTATAGAAATGTCACTGAGGAGGCCAGTGTGCTCTGGTTTTTCTAGATCAGTCCTGTACTCTTTCTGCACTCTTGGCTATCCTGGGGAACTGGTTGCACAGTCTCAGCTATAACATTGAACTTCCTCCTCTGATGGCCGCATCTCCTTCCCAGGGATGGTCCTGACCAGAACTCGCCTCAGCTTGGGGTCTTCAGTGGAAACACTGCCCTTGAGACAGCATACAGCTCCACCAACCAGGTCCTGCTCAAATTCCACAGCGATTTCTCCAATGGAGGCTTCTTTGTCCTCAATTTTCATGGTCAGTTTGTTTCCATTTCAGTGGCTGTGTCATAGAGTCCCAGGAAAGCTCCCTAGCCTGTGTGTGTGTGTGTGTGTGTGTGTGTGTGTGTGTGTGTGTGTGTGCCAGAGTGTCCTGGAAACCTTTTGTGTTAGGCAGTGTCTCTGCTGTCAGTTCATTTCATCAGGTCATGTTGATAGATACCTGGGGTTCATTCCTACATAGATGTAAGAGAGACCCTGTTGCAGACACCATCATGATGCATGTGACTTATGTGCAGGCTTATGTGTGCCTGACTCTAAAAACATGCCATAATAACCATTATTTAATGACCTTGTGGTGTCCTTGATAGCAGAAGGGCAAGGTCTCCAGCTCACTGTCTCCTGTGACCTCACCATGTTCCTTAGGACAAAACAGAAATGAACTTATCTAAGCTAGCCAAGCTGTGGTGGGATGATTTCAGTGGTTTCTTCCAAAGGAGGGAAGGTAGGTGTCATAATAACTACATGCTTCCATCCCTTGGGCTTCAGATATTGTCAGGCATTTAATAGCCAAAGTGATTCATTGGAGAGAGAGATTTACACATACACATGACCTTGTAATTTGATCGTTCAGAAAAGGTAACCACAGCTGTTATCATTTTTCATAAACCTCTACAGCATTTCAGCTGAAGAGGTGCCCACCTCCGCCGGCAGTGCCACAGGCTGACCTGCTTACAGAAGATGAGGACTTTGAAATAGGTAATGTATCTCTGTTTTCCTTCACTCCACATCATGGACTCTGGCTTCTTGTAGCTCTTTCTGATACAAACTTTAGATAAACTGTAACTATAAGCAGAAACTGTCCCAAAACATTGTAGGGCCTTGCATAGAGACTATGGAGCAAACTACTCATTTTCTTAGTTTATGTTTTGCTCTTGACATTTTCAGATTTTTGCTCTATGGCATTATTACTATTTTTAAATTTTCAGAGTCTGACTTAGAATGTATTTGGCTGTAAATAATGACCTTCAAATTAAAAGTCATTATAGAATGTACTTAATGATAATATTTAGAAATGTTACCACTGCTTTGCTATTAACTATGACCTCATTTATTAGTCATCTGGTCCTCATGAGGTTCCATTAGGGAAAGAGCCACAGCATATGTTGGCAGCGTAACTATGAGAACTCCATCATTCCTCAGTCTCCATCACAAAATCATACTCCTATGGTCACACTGTGTTGCAGAATGCTAGTCAAATCACATGGTCCAGTTCCTGATCTACTCAAGATGGCTAAGCTAATTGGAACAAGATGTTTCCCTGGCAAGGATAATGGGCAAGCCATGTTTGGTTTGCTGAAGCCATTCCTTCTTTCCATTCTATAGCCTTGCTTAGATCCCAGACATCTATGAAACTTGTATTTATTTAGCAAGAAGTGGAACAAAGGCTTAAATTGGTCAAGGAATAGCTATTCATGGTCTTCTTTTAGGTTTTATAGACAAATAACTGAAAACAGCTTTTTAGAGCTACACATAAAGTGAATGCAGGCCCTCTGAAATACTTTGCTCATTGGCATGATTTATTGAGTAGTCACAAATAGTTGACACAGTCAAAGCAGTCGAATGTCCTGAGAATGTAGATCCCAGGGTATCGGGTTGATTCTTTCAGGGGACTTCATAAAGTACCAGTGCCATCCAGGGTACACACTGTTGGGAAGCGACACCCTGACGTGCAAGCTCAGCTCACAGCTACTGTTCCAAGGCTCTCCACCCTCCTGTGAAGGTATGTTGGGTCCTGGTGATTTGGTTCCTCTGATAGTCTGTAGGCATGAGTTTGCATTTGACTCAGGTCTGTGCTGAGTTAGTCCCATGATGTTGACAAGCTGCCAAAGGGGGTATCAGAAAACTGTTTTACCTTTAGCGCCCCCCCCCCCTAAAAAAACTTAAATCACATGGGAATGTTCACCTGCAGCAAAACTGAGATAGTAAAGAATAGCTGTTATTCATCACTGATAGAACAGCCCCTTCCCACATCTCTCCAATCTGCCTCTTGTTTTGGAGTCCATCTCAAGCAAACTGAACATCCTGGATCTTTGTGTGTGTGTGTGTGTGTGTGTGTGTGTGTGTGTGTATGTGTGTGTGTGAATACTTAAGTGTTTAACACTTTGTGTATAAAAATGTATAAACAATGAAATATAGCCACTTTTGGTTTTATATGTGCTTCTAACATAAACTGACCATATCCCAGAACTTAGACAAATTTTAAAGAACAGGGTTCTAGGCTGTACCTATTGGTCCAGGGACTAGAATACTACTTGATCACTGAAGAAATGTGATTTAGTAGGAGCCATTTTCAAGCCCAGTGGGAAGGAAACAGTCATGTTTGGTAAAGGAGGTCAGATTCTCCATCTTGTTCACTACCAGTGTTTTCAACTTACTTTAAACAATCCTGGTTCTGATGGGCAGCACGATGTCGCCTGTGAGCAATACACCATCTCCACCATTCTAGAAAGCGGGCTGCAGTGAGAAATGAATGAGCACTATTCACAGTGCCTTGCATCACTCAGAAACTTTAACTTCAGAATCACTAAGCACAGGAAGCTCACTGCATTGGAACGCTGCTGCACTGGAGCATGGGCACCCTTGTGGGTCTCAGGCAGAGTGAGCTTCCAGGACTAGTGGATGGACCACTAGTGGATGGCTCACCATCATCTTCTGTGGGCTCATGTGCCAAGCTGTGCAGAGTTAGGAGACTTGAGGAATCTTCTTAGGTAAGCTGACTGACTGTCTTGGCACAATGGTAATAATCTCCGGATTCGCTTCTCAAGATGAGAGAATACATACGGTAGCTGAATGTTGTCACTTTATACTCTCAGGCAAATCTTCACATTTTAAAGGTATATTTTAATCTCAAACAAAGTTGGTCAGGATGGAAAGCTTAAAACAAGCCTCAAAAATAGAATGAGGACCATCCCTTCATTACATTGTCCTGTCCAGATTTACTCTGTTTCTATTGAAATGAACTTTAACTCATGTCCATCCAGAAAACAGAGTAAGCCCATGTAACTGCAGGCCCACTGTCTCGGTTCCTTGTACACAGCAGGTACCTGTGCACGCAGCCTTCCATAGACTCAACTTTGACTTTGTCTGAGGTTGGAAGTCCGTGACTTCCCAACTCTGTAACTACCGTTCCCAAAATCCCTGGGCTCTTTTTCCTTCTGAAGCAAATTCTTTAAGGGGAGGTGAGCTGAAAAAGATCTTAGATGTGTATCTCTGAGCAACTCATTATTTTGAAAGAGCTCAGATGCCTGTCTATGGCCAACCCTAATCACTTAAGCAGTTAATTATAATCTTTCTCTATTTTCTAATTATTTTGTGGGGCTCAAGTAGGGGTCAGTCCCTCAATACCTTCTTGATGGAAATCATGTTTACACTGAATCTTACTTCCTTGGGTATTTATACACACTCTTACCAGCTCTCTGAAAGCTAACGGGTTTCAGGGGAGGGTAATGGGGAGTATTGTAAACCATGCTCTGGAGGGTCGCAGTGTGTGCAAAAAACATGCTACCATGCTAGATGCTACCTTAATCCAGAGAAAACTGAGCAAGAGATGACAGCAAAATACTTTTCATGTTCAGTAAAACAAAACAGAGAACAACAAATAAAGCTCCAGATGCAGAAAAAGGTGCATGGCGCCCAAGAAAGAGGAGCGCACTACCCTTTGGGTACTTTACAGAAGAGGTGCCAAGAGAGCTGGCTCTCTCAGAACCTGGATTTTAAGAGGTCTTGAATAACAAGTGACTTCATCATACAGACCACTAAGAAGGAACTCATAACAGTCTTCAGAACACTCATTAAAAATAGACGTGGGTCAGCAAGATAGCTCAGTGTGTAAGGGTGTTTATCACCAAGGCTGACCACCTGAGTTTGTTCCCCCAGGGTTCACATGGTGAAAGAAACAAATCCCAGTCTTTATCCTCTCACCTCCACATGAATGCTGTGGCACGTCTTTCACTCTCCTTCTTTCCCTTCCTCCCTCTCTCTTTTTCTCTAACACCCAAATGAAAACATTTTTAAATTTAAAAACATATATCTGGGTAGGTAGACCTTTAATCCTAGCACTCAGGAGGCAGAAGTTGGCAGATCTATGTGGGTGTGGGCTGGCCTTGTCTATGTAAAGAAATCTGTCTCAAGGGCAAAACAAAACAAATAGAAACATAACTGGTCAGTGTTCACTAAAGGAAATTCAAGTCTGTTTGGTGATGACCTTCCTGTGGAAGGGGCAGGAGGGCACAAAGGAAGGGAATAATTCCAGTGTTCTTCCCATATGCCCACACGCAGCCCACTAAAGGCTTTAAGTGTCAGAGCCTCCCATTTTCTTAGACTCTTCCTAGTTTTCACAGTCATCTCATGCTATAGGTATTTTTATGGATTAATATTATTGTAATAGTGTCTTGCAATATAATCCTGGTTGCTTAAAACTCACTATTTAGACCAGGTTAGCCTTGAGTCTACTAAGATCTTCCTGCCTCAGCTTACAGAATGCTGAAATTAGAAATGTGAACTCCCATGCCTGGCAGGTGCTGTAGCATTTTCTCTGTCCAATCACATTAGGGCAGTGACAGGCCTATGATTGGACAGGGATAGAGAGGTGGAGCTAGAGTTGGAGGAAATAAAAAGGTCAGAGGAGCAGGAGGAAGTTCATCATGATGGAGGCAGACAATGAGGAAGAGTCAGACTCCACGAGGATATATAAACAAGGGTTTTTACGAAATAGATTAATTGGGTTAGAATATTGTCTTTATTATTTGGTTCTGAAATTATTATATTGGCAACTTGTAAATTGTGATTTTATTATTATATAAATCTGATTGGATATTAAGGCCTTAAGAGTCATGCTTTACTTACCGGGTCTTAGTCGCTATTTAGATAAATGATTCCATGCGATAAAAGATAAAAGAGTTGCATGCGAGCAAGGTGTAGCTTGCTGGGAGGAAATAACAAAAACCTGCTGGAACTTAGTATTGAGGCAAAACAGTATCAGCACAAGAACGTGGCCCGGCCAGAAAGCGAGTTTGCAGGTGGATAAATTCATATTTTAAATTCCTACAACAGGTAGGAGGTAATAAAATTTTTATTCGTTGTTTTTCTAAACAACGAATAAATTTTTATATCACCCTGGCTCCCCTGGAACTCCTATGTATACCACGCTGGTTCTGTCTGCCTCTGTCTCTAGAGTGCTGGCATTAAAGATGTGCACCTCCATGCCCAACTAAGGAGTTAATTTTAATGACTAAGAAGCCCAGTTCAAGTTCCTAAGCCTAAGTTATTTAGGCTGATAACCTGCAAGAAATGCTAAACAATGTACTGCATGGTTTTCAGCCTCACTTCTAACTTTTCTTTAAAAAAAAAAACAAAAACTGAATGTGCCATGTGTCTGCCAAAAGGACACATGTGGAGCTAGGTCCAGGTGCCAACAAACTCCTTTACAAGGTATCTCTAATGATCCTTCTCTAAAGCAGAAGTGTCCTCAAATGTCTCTTGAGATGCACATAGCTTTGAAGGTATCATCATTGCTGGAGAACTGAGAAGTTGAGCTTCAAGAAAGAGTTGAAACCTTCATGCTCTCTGGGTTGCTCCTGGCAACAGTTTATAGCAGCCTCCAAGAAGGAGTAAGTTCCCAGGAAACAGCAGGGCATATAGGAAGAAACAAAAACATTTGGGCTCATCGGGAAACATGTTCAAATATATTTTTAAAATAATATTTGTGCCTGAAAATAATAGTTTGAGGTGTTAAAGAAACCTGATAAACATGGCTTTGCTCATACTTTCATTTCATCTTCTCTACGAAGCAAAGGAGACCATTTTAAGAATAGAAGAAATGACTCTATTCAAGGCTGCTTCTGATTTGGATAGCTGCTCTGTGCCCTAGGCCTGGAGGTGACGATGGCTTTCCAGGTGGCATTCAGAAACTCATTGCAAAGTTTCCTAGTTCCAGATGGTCTGAAGTTCAGTGTCATTTAAAACTCTAGTTGCAGTGGTAAGATATACAAGGTAGAAGGCTGGCTGAACGTTTCCCCAGTGAAACAGGGAACAGAGTCTTCTTGGTACACCTGCCTATTGAGAACAGGAGAGTATGTAGCCAGGACATTTTCAGTTTCTATAATACCTCTGCCCATATGGCACCTTCTATTTAAGAAAGACATTTACATCTGCCACATCTCGCTTCACTCTGAGGGGTAGCTGTTTCAACCTTCTATTTATAGCAGAGACGGTATAAATGTTGGCTCTCATTGCCACATGGAAGCAAGTCTATGGGATCCCTGGAACTCTATTCTCAAGCCCACACAGGTGTACACAGGCATGCAATCCAACCTATGTGATATGTTCTTTTTTAAAATGGCAGCATGTCCAACTTGAAGTTGGTAAAGTAAATCTTGCAATGTGATGTCGCTGCTGAATGAATGGGTTTCCATTTTAGTGAGCAAATGACAAAATGTACAACAGAAGCTAAAACTGTGGAGCAGTTTGTTGCCTACAGGAAGGGAGAAGGACAGTGGGACTATTTCCAAAGCCAAACTTTCTCCAGAAAAGAAAAGGAATGATGGTTGAGTTTTATTGCAGGAACCTATTTGTATTCCCATAGGAAAGCATACAAGGGAAGGGTGCCTTCCTCTACATTCTTAGTATAGTTGCACATTATGGAGCATGCTCACTTTGAAGTGACAGTTTAAGAAGAAAGATGGAAGGCAGATAACTGGGCATGCTTGTCTCAAAGAAATAGAGTATGTGTTCAGAGGTTCAGCAAGAAAACACAGCTCTGTCGAGTATTCTGGGTTCCACATTACACTAAACAGAGTTTTCTCTAAGTTGCTCAGAAGAATAAAGCAGAGAGCTCACTGACCAAGCTGATTCTTTCAATTTTCTCAGATGGAATGTCAATGCAAGGGTTCCTCCATTTTATTTGCCTCTTTTCTGTCATTGTGAAGAAAAGGAAAAAAAAAATACGATAAAAATCAACTAATGGAATAAAGTGTATTTTTACTAATGACTCCAGGGAGATAAATGTCTATCATGGCAGAGAGGCAGAACATCAGGAATAAGAAATGGAGAGATCACATCTTTTACAGCAAACACAAAGCAACAAAAGAAATGAGAAGTGGGGTGAGGCAATGTACTCTCAGGCCCACCCCCAGCTGCATACTTCCTCCAACAAGTTACCTGCTAAAACTCTGCAAATAACATCACTGTGGACCAAGGGTTTAATTTCTGAACCTACAACAACATTTCTCATTGAAACCACTGTACCTGGAAGGTGCCAGGCCCACTTGGCACTTTCCGGGTACAGTGTCATTGCCATCAGTGCCAGGGAATGGGACTTTTGACTGAAGTCTGTCTATGACTTCAGTCTAGAATTATTTTCAGAGATATTAAGTAGTTTATATTTTAGGACTTTGATCTAAAACATTTTAAATGGTTTTGTGATACATTTAATTGCTTACGTTTTTGTCTAAAAGTCTACTGAGGTTTAAAGTATATTTCAGCTATACTATATAAATGAATGGGAAATCTTCAAGACAATATTTAGGAATGATACATCTTACAAGCTTTTCCCACCTGTTTGAGAAGTATCTTCATTTTGAAATATATTTGTAAATAACATACTATCAACTCATTAAATTTGGAAAACTCATCAAATGAGATGCACATCTTTGACAAAAGCGATGGGGGAATTGGTTACTGATGTGTTAAAACTGTAAATAATGCTGGTGTGCCACTTTCTTTTTATATGCTATGGCTGATCAGTGTCCCTTCGTAGCTCTATAAGCCAATGTAAAATTATTTAATTTAGCAATGAAAGATAGCATTAAAGAAGTCTTTTGGTGGTTTTATATTTTTTTTTAATTAGCCTGGAAGTAGCTAGATCAAAATTGAAGGACAAGGAGGAAAAAAAAATCACAACTTGAAATATCTTCATGTATCAATAAAAGAATTTTTACTTTAGAAATCACAAATCCTGTTGAAAACTGTAGCAAACAGTGCAGGTGTGTGGGGGAGTCTTAAACAATGTTTCTCTGATTCATTTCATACTTAAATAGTCACATGGTCACATCAAATATTTAGATTTTATTCATCCAAGTATAACAAGGGTTAGAATAAATTTTTTTCTTATACAAAGAGCTACATTTTGTCATATTGTATATTAAAAAGTGGCTCCCTGTCTTTCTTTTTGCACTGGAATGGCTTAAGATGCTGTGGTAAAATTCATGAAGCCTCTTGAGGTTGTTCCATAGATTCAGCGGCCAGTGTTGTGTAAACCCAGTAGAAGGCACATACTGCTTGTTATGGCTCTATAGCTCTTGGAGGTGTCTGTGTCCTGTATTAAATGTAGTTAGAGCTCAATAGACTGCCTTCCATCCCATCAACGTTGGATTCATTGTGTTAATGCAGATCTCTATCTATCTCTTTTCTCTTTAGCACAATGCCCTGCAAATGAAGTGCGAACAGAGTCTTCTGGGGTGATTCTCAGTCCGGGGTACCCAGGCAACTATTTTAACTCCCAGACATGTGCTTGGAGCATTAAAGTGGAGCCAAACTTTAACATTACGCTCTTTGTGGACACATTTCAAAGTGAAAAGCAGTTTGATGCCCTGGAAGTGTTTGATGGTAAGCCTCTTCTGTGTCTGTCTCAGCATCCTGAGGGTCATTAGTGAAAAACACCATCATAGTGTGTCAATACTGAGAGGAGTCAAACAGGCGTCTTCTCACAACAACAGCACCAATGAGTCACGATAAGGCTTGTGCTTTGTGTGTCTCAGCATCCTGAGGATCATTAGTGAAAAACACCATCACAGTGTGTCAGTGCCGAGAGGAGTCAAACGTCTTCCCACTACAACAGCACCAATGAGTCCTGATAAGGCTTGTGCTTTCTCAAATATCAGGTGGTCTTCAAACTACACTATTGCATTGTTCGTGGATTCGATTCTCTGTATGTTAAGTGCATCTGTGTGCATGTGCATATGTATGTGTGTGTTTATGTGTATGTGTGTGTGCATTTGTGTGTTACACAGATTTTTCAGGGTACCACAGGACAATTAAGTGTTCTTGAAGACTTTTAGTGCTCCAAATATCTATTTTACTTGAAATGCATGAAATGAATAGCTCGTAAGGATATAGTAGTGGTAAATGTTGCATGTGTCTTTATAGAGCTGCTTTACATAGTAAAATCGAATGAATTTGATGTCCAGTGGTGCTACTTTCAACACCAGTGGTCTGGTTTTATATAGCTCTAATGAGCACCTTAATGCAGCAGTGTGGGTGGCTCGATCATCAGCTGAGATGGATCTAAGGCCTATGCTTTCTTTGTATAGGAGATTCATCATACCCAAGCAGAGTAGAGCCAAACCCAGTTATGTGTGGCCAAGATCAGAGAGTTTTCTCAGGGTTTTATGGATTTGTCAGATAATTCACAATGTATTCATTGATAAGGACTGCTTTAATTGATCTTGTGTGTTTCTATGTGTTTCTTGTGTAAATCACTTATTCAGACTGACTCCTGGGAATCAATTTCTGAGGATTTTTATATTGGACATGAAACTCTAGTGTTATAGTATAATAACCAACAAACAAACAACATATGCAAAGAAAAGTGTAGTGTCACACAGGCTGTTGTAGCTGTGTGTATATACACTTGTACAGGTATATATTCCTATTTGTATCATAATTAAGTATTAATACATGATTGTTGCAAGCTTAGGCAACTCTTCTGCTTCAGTTGAATTAGAATATAGAAGGCAATACTTTTACACTTCTGGATTCCAGAAGCAAAATCCTTACAAACAGATTTTCCCTAATTGCTTACAACCTGGTACTGTCTAAATCATGACCAGACCATGGTCAAGATCAAAAGCTAGGAAGTAGACCAGAAGACAACACCAGCAGTTTCTGTCAGGTTAGCAGTGGCTCATGGTTTACATCACTTTATATATATGTAAATAAAAGGTCACGGTTTTGTATTGAGAACTTCTGCAAGTGATGGCATTTTCTATTCACTTAAACACTATGTCCATCTTATCTTGGCAGCATGGGTGCTACTCATTATTTCATGAGCTAAGAAGTAAGCTGAGAATACGAGCTGTTTGCACCATTTCCTCAGTGTATTCTTTCTATAGCTCAAATGTGGATTCTCCTCACTTTCTTAACTGTCAGAACTCAATGAAAAACAGTATCTGATCTCCAGTTGTGGTTGGCTGCTGAGACCACACAACTGGCTATCCTGACAAACGTACCTGCACCTCTCCTTTCTAGCATATTGTTTATAGATGCTAGGTATAGGCATACTTTCCAGAACATGCCTAAGCACTATGATCTAGACAGAGATCAGACAAGGAAGGGTAAGGGATTTGATGAGGTCTTAGCAACTCTTGAAAATTCACTCTTGTATTCTGTCAGTAAAAATGACATTTCAAGTATGGCAAGCTCAAGATAATTAATTTTCCAGTGACATAACATTTCAGAGGGTCATGATCTTGTTTAAGAGCCATGAGAAGACCTCACTCAGCTCATACTCTGCCATCTTCAACATGAAGTAGGGTCATTCTTTTGTAGGGCATAGGACACATTGCAGTCAGCCTTTGGGGGCCATCTTTCATAACAAGAAGAATCATTTCTATGGACCTCCACACAAACTTCCAAGTTTTTACTTTTTTTGTTTTTCCTCATGTATCCTTGCGAATGCTATAACCAAGTCCCTGCTAATGTACACACAACAGAGAATACTTTCTCAGACTTGAAGAATGAGAGTCTAGGACCAAATTTTAGGGAAACTGGGTCTCTAGGGCTCCTGTTGGCATGTAGGTTTGTCCTCTTCATATCGTCATCATATGGTGGTTCTCTGTGTATCTGTGTTCTGATCACTTCTTAAAGCATTCCTTTCATGGTGGAGTCAAGGCCCACCCTTGAAAACTCATTTCAGAGTAGCTCTGTCTATGTAGAGCACATGTCCAAGGACGTTCTCTGAGTTATTGAAAGCAGGAATTTAATGCATGTTTGTGCAGAGTCCAGCAGAGCCTTGGACAGTTTTTATCTGTGATAAGTCCCTGAAAGTGATTTGGGAGTAAAACGAAGTGAAGCTGTGATCTGTCAGTATTTTCCATTAATGGAATGGGGTCCCCTCCTCTTGCCCTGATAAGTTTAGATTATGAATAGCCACAGAAGGCTCATTCTCCCATTCTCTCACACATTTCCCCTTGAGTGAACTTATGCCACATGGAAAACTGAATAATGTTTTTAAGACAAGAAAATGCAGTTGCATCCACAATAGAAATGGAGCAGAACCTAACTCCTGTTTCTAGAAACTGTTTTCTCTCCCGAGTGACATGAAGATGCAGTCACTGGGTGTTACACTGGGCATTTAATAACTTTACTGTATAAACATTTTGAAAACTTTTAGATCTACAGAATAAAGATATATGTCAATGATAACTTTTAGTTTATTTCCACATTTCCTGGATCCTTGCTTCTTTATAGACACACCGATATTCATTCAGACTGTCTACTCCCATAGGCCCCTCCTAGTTCTAATGGGGACACTTGTATCCCAAAGAGAGAGAAGAGGGTGGTTGTTATGAATGTTCCCATCATTTCTTCTTCCTCTCTGTTCTCATCCATCCATCTACTCCATCTACTCCCCACCAGCCCATCAGTCATCTCTCTGCACACATATTTACATTGCACACATTACATCTTACATCATTGCACACACTTGACTGTTTGTGAATTACTATGGTACTAATCTACAATGAGTACTTTCAAACATCCATATGTACACATTCACATTGCATATATTACATCTTACATTGCACACACTTGACTGTGAATTACTATGATACTAATCTACAGTGAGTACTTTCAGACATCCATATGTACACACTTACATTGCACACATTTCTTACATTGTACATACTTGACTGTGAGTGACTATGATAGTACTTTCAGATATCCATATGTTACTCTTGGACTCTTCTATATAAATTTACATATGTGTACTTTATTAATTTTAGATACTTTATAAATTTAATTTCTCCTCATGATATTTCCAGCCCTTAAAGAAAGTTTTGGTCCAAAGTTTATCATGAGCAGTAATATTGAAATATGTTTGCTATGTAAGTATCTTTGCGTGCTAGAGTTGATGAAATTAAAACTTCGAATTTACTATGTATCATCAAGTTGTTCCCCAAAGTGATTGGCTTTACTTATACACCAACTGACATTGCAAGGAAGATTCTAGTTTTCCATATGTGTAGTATATTATACATTATAGTAATAAAAGGATGTTCTCATGTTTAAATGTTGTTGTTTTACTAATGTATTTCATTCATTTTCATAATATGTCACCAGTAACTTATGTACTTGGGTTCCTTCTCCTTCCCCACATTGTTTCATTATCACACAATGTATTTGTTATTATTTTCATTTGAATTTTTTCCTTGCTTCTAAATATATAACTGTCTATTATACATATGTATACATGTTTAATCAACAGCTAAGAATGATCTGCATTTTGTAGGTGCCCACATCTGAAAGTTTTGTTTTTCTGGTTTTTGGTTTTTTTTTTTTTATTTAGGTTCTTCTGGGCAAAGTCCTCTGTTAGTGATCTTAAGTGGGAACCACACTGAACAGTCCAATTTTACCAGCAGAAGTAACCATCTATACCTCCGCTGGTCCACAGACCATGCAACCAGCAAGAAAGGATTCAAGATTCGCTATGCAGGTGAATAGGAGGGCCTGGACATCAACTGGAATGGTTTTCAGTACCACATTCATCTTAACACTAGGTCTAGGTTACAGTGAAGTTCTGCCTTCTGACAGAGGCCAGCAAGAAGAACATAGTGGAGGATTACTTGGAGTGAGAGCCCTAAACTAAAGAGAAAACTTGATTAATATGCTATAATTTATTGATTAAAGAGTAAATATTAAAATTTTATACCATGGATAATAAAGACATTTGCCCCAAATTACAGTAATAGAGCCAAAATTAGTATTAACACTGGGAACAAATGAGAGTTGATTATACTGCTGTAAATGATATAAACAGTAATTACAGTTGTCCTTAGCAAGTCACTCTGTCTATTGCATTCTATATATTTATCTTTACATATACCTGTACTTTATATACTAGTCTGTTTTATATAAACATTTACATTATAAGTCTACATTCGGCATTCATATAGGTGTTGTTCTATATCAAGATCGGAGTTATTTCATCCTTTCTCCTTATTTATTTATCATTGTCTGTAAGTTGATATTTGTATTAAATTAATTAAATCTCTCAGTACATCAATGCAATGTTAAGCCCTAGTACAGGCTTCGATGTAATCTGATCTACACCAGTGTTTCTCTTACCCCATGAAAGCTTAAGGGGACTTAATTCCTGGGAACAGTTCAGTTATGAAGAACAACCCTCTGAGATCCTCCCAAACCGTGGTATATGGGGTTGTCTTGGAGCTCTGTCTTCCTTGGAATGGTAGCATCCAGCACATTAGATGCAGGGTCTTCACAAAGGGCCTTTTTACTCCCATTGGTGATGTATATTTTCCGGAGATCAGCCTTATGTGGCAAGGTGGGTGTTGGGAGCTGGAAGATTCTAGCCTTCTCTGGTTGAAAGAGATTAGAAAACATCACCACCAGTCAGGCTTTGGAACTTGAGGTGTTGAGACAACAATGCGGAGGGTTTTAAGATATTCTTTCCCTGAAAATATGGTTAAAAACATGCTCAGGTCTATGCCATGGTACCTGAGCAGGGATTGGTCTCACAGCCTTGTTCTGACGAATAGATGCTCAGGCTTTTGAGCCTCTTTGAGTTTATTGCAATACGCAGAAGTGGTTAGTGCAGAGGAAGTTCACTGATGTGAAATACGTCAAAATCTTCGAACACTAATTTCTACCTCCCGAGGCATATTATTCTATGCATGGGGCAACAGACTCCCTTTTTTAACCACACATCAGATGAGCAGCCATGAAATTTTGTTTTCTAATGGAGGTGTACCTGCACATGTCATATGTTCATACATATACACACATGCATATGATCTGTGTAATATACCTACATATAGATTGTTTCCTTAAAATTCAGACTCTCTTGTCTGTTAGGAGTTCATTCAGAGATAAGCTAGTAGGCTCCACCCCATAACATATGGTCCACAAGACTATATCCTTCACATCTGCACATTGTATTTGCCTGGCATACATGCTGTGGATCATCCCAATATGAGCCTGGGCTTTCTGCTCTGTGACTGGGGAGAAGGTCATTCAGAAAAAGGAACCGGGACTTCCCAGCTCTGAACTCTCACTGTGTTGTTCTTTTTACTTATTGACAGACAATCATAGGGTTTTGTAATATAAAAAAGCAGATTTGTAAAGACAAAATAATGGTATTCAACTAAATAGATAAATAGGATGTAGGACCTTTCAGCCATCAAAATATTGCCTTTGTTATATAGAAGACTATAGCTTTGAAACTAACCTGTTTGGGCTAGAGAGATTGCTCAGTGATTAAGAGCACTTTCAGCACTCATAGGGGACACAGGTTTGGTTACCAGTTTAAATTAAATTTAAATTAATAAATAAAAACTGATAGCCATCTCTAAGTTTAAAAATGTCCCCTAGCAAATGGGGATATTTGCTTGATTTGTTGCTAATATAAATTTTCTTTTATAATGTAATGTTTTGCATTTTCTGTGTTTGAGCAAAGAATTTATTCAAATCTCATGTCTTATAAAAAAGAGTTTTATATCTGTATCCAAGCACAGTCCATCAGATGACTAAAACGTCATGTTCTTGATTGCAAAAAAATGTTCAATGCCTGTTTTCCTTTTTAATTATTTTAATTATTCCTTTCTTAGAATGTAGAGAATTTTGAGGTTACAAAGGTGATACCCTGAGCGAGGCCATATCACTTCTTACCCTTGTCTTTATGAGTGGCAGCCTGAGGGTACCTTGTGGGGTGGGTACGCACTGTGAAGATCTGCCATTTACTGCCATGCTCTAGTGTTGAAACACAACAGGGGCCAGAGGTTCACAAGGAAACCCTGTGGGGCTCATAGATGCTTACTTGAAAAGCCTGTACTTGTGCTCATTTCCCAGCTTTTAAGCCCCTTTTGTTTGCCACGTCTATGTTCCAGATTGGTTTGTAATCCTCTTGTGTCTGCTTCCCTGTCCCAGCTCCTTACTGCAGCCTCACCTCTACACTCAAGAATGGTGGCATTTTAAATAAAACTGCCGGGGCAGTGGGGAGCAAGGTACACTACTTCTGCAAGCCTGGATATCGAATGATTGGCCACAGCAATGCGACCTGCAGGCGGAACCCAGTGGGCGTGTACCAGTGGGACTCGATGGCACCACTTTGCCAGGGTAAGAGATATCTTTCAGGAAACCCTGGTGGCTATTCTTTGTTCTGATTTTCATTGTTCTCCAGAAATGAGAGAGATTTGGCATGAGAGCTGAAGAGAAACAGAATATTCGCGTAGTTGTTCCTTTGCTCATTGATATGACAATGAATGTGTCACATCATTGAGACAAGTTCTCTCTGTTAATGCTCTTACCCACACACATTCTACCCAAGGCAAAGCATCTTAGGAGAGGAAGTCTTGTTCCTGGGTGTTCTTCACCCCAGCAGGATCCCAGCAGGATCCCAGCAGGACAGTTTGGTGGATCTGGGCTGTGATGATCAGAGGTCCAGGTTGATTGCTCACATCCTTGAACAAAGATGCTGAGAGAAAGGAATGCTGATTCTAAACTATCTTTGCCCTTTCCTCATTTGTTCAGTATTGGCTTTCAAGTCCTGAGAATGGGCCACTCAAATTCAGGGCGAGTCTCCCCCCCAAGTCAGCCCTCTCTGTTAATGCTCTTACCCACACACTCAGTGTGTGTCTCCTTGGGATTGTAAACCCAGGCAAACGGACAGCAGAGACTTTCCATCACAGTAGGTTTAAAGTGGTACAGTTCAGCTTCCCATTGATAACACAAACACTGCTAACATTTGCAGAAGGCTTCATGACTCTGCACTGTCTGGATTCAGAAAATGAGCAGGCAGTCCCTAGGCTGTGGCTACAGTTATTCTGATTATAATGTGCTCTTCATCTTGAATCTTTAAAAAGGCATCACTCCATTAAGATTCAAAATAATTTTACCTGATCATTATTTAAAATGTACCCTATCAAAAATACTCACTTCCTCGGCTTACATTAAAAACGTACCTTATCAAAAATACTCACTTCCTCTGCTTACATTAAAAACTTTTCCTTAGAGCCACAATATTTGTTTTTCACTTTCTTTGGCCATTTAAGTCTTGGGCATATTAATGTTGATTTCAATATTTCCTTTTTTAATTTTGTATATCAGATGCATAGAAACTAAATTTTCATGTAAAACATTGTAATATAGACTCAAGAGTTTGAGGTGGCAAATTATAGCTGTCTCCTGAGAGGCTCTGACAGTACCTGACTAATACAGAAGTAGAGGCTCACAGCCATCTATTGAAATGAGTACAGGATCCCCAATGAAGAAGTTAGAGAAAGAACTAATGGAGTTGAAGGGTTTGCAGCCTCTTGGGACGAACAACAATATGGACTGACCAATGCTCTCAGAGCTCCCATGGATTCAACCACCAACCAAGGACTATACATGGTAGGACTGATTGTGCTGGCAGCATGTGTATAGTAGAGGATTGCAAAGTCAGTCATCAAGGAGAGGAGAGGCCCTTGGCCCTGTGAAGGTTCTGTGCCCCAATGTAGGGGAATGACAGGGCCAATAAGTGGGAGAGGGTGGGATGGCAGACATGGGGAGGAGGGAGGTAACAGGGGTTTGTTCTAGTTGTTTTTATTTGTTCATTATAATTTTAAATAAAAAAAAAAACAAAAAAAAAAATACTCACTTCCTCGGCTTACATTAAAAACTTTTTCTTAGAGCCACAATATTTGTTTTTCACTTTCTTTGGCCATTTTAGTCTTGGGCATATTAATGTTGATTTCAATATTTCCTTTTTTAATTTTGTATATCAGATGCATAGAAACTAAATTTTCATGTAAAACATTGTAATATAGACTCAAGAGTTTGAGGTGGCAAATTTTTCATAGTTTTGTCTTACTGAGGTTTATCTCCCCAATAAACTCTCTCAGCCTCTGAAAGTCAGCAATGAGTTATGAATGAATCCTAAAATCAGACGCTTCATTTGCCTCTTACATGACCTGTTCAATTTTCTACCACTGCTGGACAAGAGTGTATTGGACACAGATCATGTTTGTATGTCTTTAATCACATCACTGTTATCAGAACAGTATACTGGTTTCTGTTTTCACTTTCAGAAGTCTTTGTTAATGTAAGATAAGGAGTAAGGTGGCTCCCAGTAGCTTGTGCTACTAGGAGTGCTAAAAGTTTCCAAAGGAGGCTACTTGGACAAGAAGACATAATGCTTATTTGCTCTCAGTGTTTTATGACTGTTGGTGCATAAAATGGCACTGGAGTCACTTGGCCAGGCATTTGCCCACTTGACAAATTTAAACAAAGCAACACATTTCTATCTTTATAAGACAAGTATTTGGAATCACATAATTTCCTTTAAGATGCTTCATCTAGTACCAGAATCTTTTGATCTCTGCTGTTTTCATCAGCTTTGATTTAGTCCTGGTCTTAGTGAATCCAGAATGTTGGCAGGAATGTTACTCAAAGGAGGAGTCAGGTGAGACATGAGAAAGTCCCATTTCCTTGGTGTCAAGGGAATACCTGATGACCTTATATTTTTCCTGCTCTGTAAAATGGGAGTTTTGATATTTGGCTGTCCAAATATTGGAAGACTTAAGAACTGAGGGAGACTATAACTTCCAATATAATGTAAAGCTAGCTAGTGCCATTGGGTCTGGATGGTTATTCACATGGCACTTGTTCCAGACTCCCTTGGGACTCCTGGCATCCCAAATGACAGGGCTAGGACACAGGCCTCCTCATCCATAATGGCTTGTCCTTACACATAGTCTCTACCTTGACTGTCTGGGAAGAACAGAAGCACCGGGCCAGATGTCGTTCATGGGTTTCTGAGAAGTGAGGGCTATTTTTCTCTCTTAGCTTGACCTTTTAAATGATTTCTCTCAGCCAAGCTGTCTTGGTTTTTTATCCTCTCTGATAAAGCCAGGCATATCTCCTGTCCTGCAGCCTTCATTTCCTGCCTCAGAGCAAGAAACGCTGGCAAGCAGCTGTTTCCGTATCAATACACTGATCTTCACCTTGAGAAGCAGCCGGAGCAGGAGTGGAGATTTCCTGCGCTATCTCGGAGATGCAGTTAAATGGGAGCATCTCAGAGCACACGTTCAAGCTGCCCCCGTTCAACAGTACAGTGCCCACACAGCTGGTTGTTTGAAAGCTGATGTTCAGAACCTTGTATGAGCTGGAGCTATGGTATGGGCTTGCCTCCCTTTGTTGTCGACTTGCACTTTGCTAGTGTTTCCAAGGGCAGCAAAGCAGAAAAAAAAAAAAAAAACATCTTGCCCATAAACTGCACGATTAAGCTTTTGTTCTCAAAAATCAAACCTTTAAGACATAAACCATTGTTTTCTGTTGTCAGATCTTAGTTTATTCAAAGATAGACAGATTAGAAGGACAAACCATCTCTGATTGAAGTGATTTCTCTTATTGGCAGATGACAGAGTTTGACCTTGAGAGTTTACTAATATGCTTGAGCAGTTAATGACTTCATATCTTTCACAACTCATAACTTTGAGAACTCTATTAGCCCTAATTTGTTTAAAAATAACATTGCATATAAATATTTAGTGCACCCTGAAATTACCAGACCAAAAGTCTATATATCTCAATGAACTTCTATAGAGTTAGAAACATATCATGGTATCTTAAAGGCGGTGGAGGCAGCTAAAGACGTGAGTGGGTGAGAGTTGTGTTTTCTGAGGTTCTACTGATGGTGCTCTTTAACTGCATGAACAGGAGTGTTTATGGATGACACTATCCAAGGAGCCCTCCCTGTGAACATCTGAGAGTCCACACTTGCTATGACCTCAGGATCCCACACACTTCCAGAGCTGCAATCTTTCTGAAGGATCAGGATCTGTGCCTTTAAAAAGTTAATAGCATGGCATCCTTTACAAAGCTAAAGATTTCAATCTGAAGCCCTGGAGTAACTAAATAATTGATTAATTAATTGGTTTATTTAGTAAGTCCTAACATTATTTTACATATGGACCTAAATCACAGGGGTTAATTGTGACCCTAGCTTCAATTTCATATGCAAATTTACTTCTGTAATGCCCTTTTGTCCTGGGAGTAGCTTGATAGCTCTAGAGATGTAGGTTTATTTAGAAATTAATGGAACTTTAAAAGCAATATTAAAATGATGACTGGGAGTTTTACCTGTGTGCCTCTCTCTCTTTATCTCTCTCAGTGTGTGTGTGTGTGTGTGTCTGTGTGTGTGTGTGTGAAAATAGATTATAGGTAGTATGTGAGCCATGCTCAAAACTGCTGGCATATTCATCAAAGCCCTATTTAACCCCAATTTCCAAATCCCAACAAGCAAAATGTAAAGTGAGGTCTATCCATTGACCCTGGATGAGGATAGAACCAACCTCACTCAAGTTGAAGGTCCAAACTAGCAGTTGTTCTAGGAGCCAAGTATGTTACTCCCAAGATTTACTGAGAGAGACTTTCCTGAGGGTATGGACCTGCAAAGGTTCATGCCTAAAGTCTGGCCTCGTGATCTAGAATTCCAGAACAGACACTCCCTCACCTGTTTTGTTTGAGCTAGTAAATGAAATTGTTGACCTGAAGCCCTTCCCCAGCACCAGCTCCAAGTGGTTCCATTGAAAGAAGAAGTGTCAAATGATGACAACACTGATGTATTAGTGTCACTAGGCTTTCAGTGAGCACTTGCTGACTTGTCTAAAGTCAACACACTTTCTCTTCTACATGGTAATATACGGTATGATCTGAATTCTTTCTGTGAGGAACCAGGCAGAAAACCAGGCCATGCATAGTCTCTCCTGTTGTATTTGTCTCTAATTTTTCCATCCATTTTTAGTGTGTGAATTGAGAACGTGTCAATTGGAGACTAGTTCTGACTAATGACCTCAAGTCTGCCAACATTTGGAGTGATATTGAGTGGTCAGGTTCAAGCCAAGCTTCAAAGTACAGTTCTATCACTCACCAGGGTCCAAATCCTAGCTCAGGAATTTCCCCAAGGGGACATCATTTCCCTGTATCTTGTGATAAATTAAATAATGTATTTCCCCTGCCCCTGCTTAGTGCAGACAAGTACAACAAATGTGGCTCATGATTGAGGTAATGGTGAGGGTGTTTGCGCAAAGTCATTTCTCATAAGATAGCTGGAGGAAGTGTATAGGGAAAGGTTTTTAATCACAAGAGAATTATGAGTTCCCCAGGTTGAAACTGGCCACAGAGATCAGCTGTGACCCTGGCATGAAAGGAAGTTCTATGGTATATCAGCAGTGCTTGCCAGGGAAATGTAAGCATGTTACATAGAATAAATAAAATGGTATCAGGGTGAATGGAAGGGCCTGGCATTGGTCTTCCATTTCTGCAGCACGGGAAAGGGTAGGGAGTTGCACAGGCAGAGGGAAGAGTAGCACAGATCTTTTGATTTAGCATGTAGCACTTTGATAATGATCACTTTGAACTTAATAAAAACCAAGAGTGGAAATGGTCAAAAGCTGGGTACAGCTTAGGCCACTGAATGACTGATGGATTTTCATTAAAGGGACAATGTGGCCTTTACTTACAAAACTGAGAGTTTACAAATCCCAAGCCCTCTACAATCTGAATGGGAGGCAGTTCCACAAGTGACTGAGGGACAAGTCCTGTTTAGCATCTAGGAATAAATAAATGTGGGGTGCTCAGGGAGCTGGCTTTGGAAGATTCCTAAAGGGGTGGCAGTTGAATCATCCAGACAAGCGGGCTGTCTAGAGTTTACAGAGAATCAGATGTGATGGAGTCAGGACAAGCCATTGTACCAGACATTGTCTCCATGGGAGCCAGTGGCCATCAATCTGCTGATTTCCTTCTGAGGAAATGGGTGCAGTCCGTATTGCCAATGATGGCTTTTTTCATGTGGTTTCTAACATATGTAGTCCAGTTGGGAGGAATCAGCCTGAAACCAGGCCAGGTGATGTTTTCCCTTTTGTGATCATGATGGAGTTATAGGGATGCCTATCAGCAGGGCCCACAGGACCCGAGGATTTAGGTTTAGCCCTAGATATCTTGACCACTGGAGGTTCCAACTGACCTGTGGCATGAAGACTCAAACTACACTTCTCAGAAGATGATATGTGGTCCAGAACCTGAGCAAGATAAACAGATAAAGGCCACCTGTTTTTTTGTATTTTTCATAGTTCAATATATTTTAATAGCAAACTTACAGGAACAGAAAATAGGTAATAACAACATACATACATGTATGCTTCCATGCAGGACAACACAGTTTTAAAAAGTGCAGTGACTGACTGAATGATAAAAAGTACCAATAGAAATTTACATATTTTTTTTAGAAATCTAAATGCTAGCATTGTCCAGAAAGATCTCACAGATTCATTTATAATCATTATAAAGTTGTACTACTGAGACATGCTCCCCAAGACATTTTGACTTGTGTTAATGCTTGCACTCCACATTTGTATTAAAAATTCACACATGAAAATGTAATCCTGCCAACACCAGACTCATGGCCCCACTTTTACACTCAGTATCATAGACTTTGTGAACTTTTGACCCCCCTCAAGGAAAATATCCAACATTCAGGCTAACAAGGGGAAGAGAAAAAATAGGATTTAGTTTTCTGTTGAAAATGTTTCCTATGTATGTATGTATGCATGTATGCATGCATGTATGTATGCATGTATGTATGTATGCATGTATGCATATATGCATGTATGTGTGTATGCATGTATGCATGTATACATGTATGCATGTATGTGTGTATGCATGCATGCATGTATGTATGTATGTATGTATGTATGTATATGTAGTGAGTTAGTTGAACACTTTCTGGCATAATATCCCATGTTTGACTTTGCTAGCACATGGGTTAGTATTGTCCAGCTGCCTTCTGGATCTGTGTTGAAGTCCTGAGCAATTTATCCCACCCAAGATGGGAACCAGAGTCTGGTAGCAGAAGTTTGGTGGGATTCTGATCGTGTCTAGTTTCATGAGTGCTCCAGTACCAGCCAATCACATTAAGGATTCCTCTCCCTCCAGTGGAGCATGAACTTTTGGGAGCAGCTTTGTTAGCCAATTATTTCTGATTGCTTTGCTAGGAGTCGATTGTAGGCTATCTGTTTTATATGAGCAACAATACAGAGCTCTCTTCCCTTTCAGGTAGAGCTGAGAGACTGAGACGAAGAGAAGGCCTGAGAGATTGGCTTCATTGCTGTTGCTTTTCAGTGTGTTAAGTACACCACTGTACTGCTTAGATATTTAGATGTTGTCTTTTTTTTTTTCCAAGTGAGTTTGATAATTATTTCAATGTCTGTATTTTAACTAGGATGAGCATGGGGTGGCAACCATTATTTAATAAAATTTTCTAAGAACAAGCAACACCAGAAGAAATAAAAACAGGTAGTTAATGTAAAAATTGCTCATATACTCATACATAAATACAGAGAAGAGGATATTAATTTAGAAATCCAGACTAACTACTAGACCAACACACACAATGACTGGTAAAGAATTGTACAAAACCAAGAGTTACATGGACAGGAGAATTTAGAAAGTACACACAGGGAAATTGCATTAAATCAAAGCACGCTCTTCATAAACTGAAGTAGGAAATTTACATCTCAGAGATACTGATCTTAATTAACCTAAACATTAACAAGGGCTGAAGTAGCTGCCCAGGGAAATGATCAAAATATGAAGTTTGCTATACAGAGGAAGTGTTCGATTTTCCCATATTCTAAGACTTAAATGGCAGACAGGATGAAGCCACTACCAGTGTAATTTTTAAATTAATGAATGAAAATCAGAAAACTCTACTTTATAAGGCAGTAAAGTTAAGAAATTCTTGAGCTAGTAGCATCAGCTCTTGAAAGCAAGTTTTTTGCTCAGGTTTGTACAGAGAATATACACTCCATCTTAACCAAAAGACTGAGAAACAATGTGTAGGGAGAATTCACTATTGGGGAATGTAGTACTTACCTTGAATCCCATGAAGAAGATCACGGGAAGGGAGGGGCAAACTATTTGACTATCTTATTTGTGATATGGAAGAGCTGTGCTATACAGGTGAAAGAGCAAAAGTTCAACATTAGGCATATGTGATTAAAGTTGCCTTGACTCCACAGAAGCTTGCATTAGGATAGATACACACTTAGTATGTTTGAGTGTGCCCCGTAAAAAGGAGACGATTGTAAGGACTGGCTTGTAGTGTCTCACAGCACTGTGCTTACTCAAAAAAAAAAAAAAAAAACAGAAAGAAAACACACTTAAATAATAGGACCTGTTACAAAATAGTCATGTTAATATTTTATAATTATGGGCTGGAGAGATAAGTCAGTGGTTACGAGCATTGGCTGCTCTTGCAGAGGGTATGGCTTTGGCTCTTGGCAGTCACATGGAAGCTCACCATCTTCTGTAACTCCAGTTCCAAAGGATCCCAGATCCTCTTCTGGGCTCTATAGGCATTCCTCGTATGTGGTGCACATGCATACAGTAGGCACAGGCACACACACACACACACATACACACATATGCACACACTCACATGCACACACACAAAGAAAACCTTGAAAAATATTTAATAATTTAAAAAATGTGTATGATTGTAAATATGAATATGAAATGTTAATTAATTGATATAAAATTTTATTATTTAATTTATGTTTCACATTTTTGTACATAAAAAATTATTAGCATTGCTTAGGTACATATGGCAGATACTTATTTGAACAAACACAATGTTCCTGTGGCTAATTCACTAAGGAATATCACTCTCCCATGCCCTGTCTATACCTTCTCTAGGAGTGTTGATGAGTACAGTCTTACAGTCTCATACAGTGACATTTGTAAAGAGATATGATGTAATGAATGAATAACATTAACTACATATATTATATTATTATGGAGAGAAAATTGCCTTGCTTTATTCTTTCACACTCTCAAATAGCTGTTAAACTATGTCAACTGGCAATAAAGACCAATCTGTCTTTGTCCCTCTGTCTCCTCACTTGCAAAACATGGATTCTCGCTGTGGCCTCTGCCACTTCCTACAGCTTAAATCAAGACTGACCATAAAGGAAGGTGGGAGTGGTCATCCTGAGACAAGTACACATGCTTTAAGGACACTGGGGTTAGATGGGGTAAGCATGGGATGATGTGTGGGCATGACAGAAATTTGAATAGGGTAGTAGCATGAGAAGAAGGGAGAGGAAATTTTGAAAACCTCCTTCTTATGTTCACACATAGTCAAGGGCTTTGCCATGGACACAGATGGAAAATTAACTGTGATTATTATTCTAAATGTCCCTTTCAAAGATGGATGGAGGCTGTCATAGCGTAGGCTGTCAGTGACCTTTATGCTCTGGGCCAGGTTCTGGGTTTTCAATAGAAACAAAGAAAACAAGAAAGAAGAGGCTAGATGTTAGGCAGGCCAGGGAACATTCTAGATTTATGTATCATTTCTTTCCTCCCTACTAGTAACTTAATTATACTTTCAACAACACCTCACCAATATCACCTGCTGAAGTTGATCATAAAATAAAAAAGCCATCACTTCAATGAACTTTTAGAAACTAGTCCTTCATTCCAAAGATGTGGGGCTAGAAGCCTCCCGTTGGATAAATGAACTGAAATGGGGCTTTCCAATTTTTTGTGAAGTTGGAGATTCTGTTCTGCATAGTTTCCACTATTGTGAAGTGTTTGAAATTTGCAGTCTCGACTGGGACCTTGATGAACAGAATCCGGTCTGTACAATGCATGTTAACCCTAAAAAAAACCAAAAACAAAAACAAAATGGTGTCTGTCAGAGAGAGGCTGAAGGATGCTTTACTGTTGGACTCTTGAGTGTTTCTACTGGACTTTTTTCAGAAACTAGGTCAAAAAAATACAAAAGACTCACAACTCAACTAGTCAAGAGTCAGGGTGTCTCCAGAGACCATGGGATGACATCTCCCTCCAGCTCCCTGCAGAGTGGGTTTGCACAGGCTATGTGGTATGTCCCAACTACCTATGTACATGCTTAGCAGTATCATCTCAGGTTCTCTGACTGAAGCAAAGTTCAAGGGAAACTAAAATCTAGGATTCTGAAAGAACTGTTCAGTTGAACATACTTTGCCTATGTAAACTGAGCATTCATGTTCAGATGAATATTCTTTGTCTACTTTAAGAGAAACTGCAGCCATCAGACTGGAATGGAGGGCAGCTATCCTCAGCCTATAATCCATTGAATTGTCCATTAAGAATTACAGAATTTGTAGGTCCACATATAGATTTTTTTTTTCATTTAAACCATGGAATGATGGTTTTGCAGCACTCGGCTTCCTCACTTAGTGAGTGATTGCAGGAGGTGTCCAATGCCTTTGAAGTTATGGAAGCCATCCTCCATCCATTGTCCATCTATCATGAGACCTGAGTGTCAAATTGTATCATTCTGTTACTTCTCTGTCACCAATGAGTATGACTTTCCAAATTTGTCATTATATTTTAATTCAGTTGCAGGTTTCTTCATAAGAACCTTTGAAGGTATCTATCTATCTTCCAGTCTATCTCTACATTCTTATCCTTATGTTTATTCATCACCCATCCATTCACTCACTCACCCAGCCACTATCCCCATCTACTTATGTGTCAATGCTATCTACTGATTACCTATCACTTATTCACTCATCTGTAACCATCTAATTATCCCTGTAGCTATTGTCCTCTATCTAATCTATCATCTACTATCTATCGATCCATCTATCTTATCTATCAAACATTTATTATCATTTCTTTATTCATGTAATTGTCCCCTATCTATCTATCTATCTATCTATCTATCTATCTATCTATCATCTTTCTATCTATTCTTCCAACTATTTACCTATCAACTATCCATCACTATACTCACATGTAGCTACAATTTTCTCCCTCTACTCTGTTGCTTTTGTTTTCTGCTAGACAACTCCTGCTTTGATTTATAAACTAAGACAGCCCAATATCATGTCTTCCCCCAAAATCCAAGGAATGCTCTTCTGACTTCACAACATTTACTATCATCTTCCCACTGGGCAGTAGCTGCCCTGACTCGTTGGAGAACCAAACAGCACTGCAGCCTTCAGACATAATTTCAGTAGAAACAGAGAAGACTCTGAACTTTATTTGTCTGGAAGCTTCTTCCCCCAGGTGCAAGAAAAACACAATGAGGGCTGGCAAGATGGCTCAGCGAGTAAGAGCATTGACTGTTCTTCCAAAGGTCCTGAGGTCGGATCCCAGCAACCACATGGTGGCTCACAACCACTCGTAATGAGATTGGACACCCTCTTCTGGTGCATCTGAAGACAGCTACAGTGAATTATGCTGGTGCAAGTGGGGCCAGAGAGTGGGCTGGAGTGAGCGGGGCTGGCAGAAGGTCCTGAATTCAATTCCCAGCAGACACACACATGATGGCTCATGGCCATCTGTACAGCTACAGTATACTCATACATATAGAATAAAATAAAATAAAATAAATCTTTAAAAAAGACAACAACAACAAAAAAGCTGGGCAGTAGTGACACACGTCTTTAATCCCAGCACTTGGGAGACAGAGGCAAGTGGATTTCTGAGTTCGAGGGGAGCCTGATCTAGTGAGTCCCAGGACAGCCAGGGCTACACAGAGAAACCCTGTCTCAAAAAACCACAAAAAAAGAAAGAAAGAAAGAAAGAAAGAAAGAAAGAAAGAAAGAAAGAAAGGAAAACACAATGCAGTCTTTTGTCCTTTATTCTGAAAGTCAGCTGGTCTGCTTCTCATACCGACTCACTGAGTTCCTAAGTTACTGGCTTAAACTCACTCTACATTTTCAAGGACTGATAATTCCTAAAATAATCAGTAAAGCTTTTTCTGGGGGGGAAAGATATGATTAGCTAGCAACAACTCTTAGGAAATAGAGTGTAGGAACACTCCTCTCTGCACGAGTCTTCCTCTGTTGTCCTGTCAATCACGAGAGCCTTTCAAATTTAGGAGTCATGCTTATGTCCACATTATTGGCCCTAATCTTTATTTTATTAAAATGCAGACAAATATCCAAGCCAGCAATTTTGAGAATTTATTATGTCCTTCAAAGATAATTATCCCAAATTGGTATTCAGTGGGGCTGGAGAGATAGCTTAGCAGTTAAGAGCATCTAGAGTTAGTGGCTCTTCCAGAGGACTCTGGTTCAATCCATGCACCTACATGGTGGATTAGGACTCTCTAAACTCCAGTTATTTTGGATCTGATGCCCTCTTCTGGCTTCCTCAGGTACCAGGAACACACATGGTACATAAGAATATGTGTAGGCAGAGCTAACATACATGTAAGAGAAAAACAAAAGAAGACTGTATTCATTAGCTTGAATGCTCCATGCTGAGTCACAATTTCACTTGTCAATAAAAAGGGAATTGGCACTGTTCCATGTCTGACTCCTATCAGCCTGCTCATGTACCTGTATTGGAAAAACACTGTGCAGTTTTGTCATAGTAAAATCCCAGGGTAGAAACATCCAGATTAATGCTATTAAATCCACCAATTACCTTGGTTAGGTAACACCAAGTTTCCATTCCTAGGTGTTTAAACAAAAAAGCAGCACTTATTTGTATGTATGTGTGTGGGAGAGAGAGACAGAGACAGAAAGACAGAGGGACAGACAGAAAGTGACACACAGAGAGAAAGAGGGAGAGAGAGAGAGAGAGAGAGAGAGAGAGAGAGAGAGA
>JADRCC010577819.1:1654-13892 GCA_019843855.1 Hylomyscus alleni
GTGTCCTGGAACTCACTCTGTAGACCAGGCTGGCCTCGAACTCAGAAATCCTCCTGCCTCTGCCTCCCAAGTGCTGGGATTATGGGGAATTTTTTTTAACACTATTTTAATTCAAAACAATGTTCAGCAATTGGGTTTATACTCAAAGTGGCCCAGCAGTGTCACTTTGACCATCCATCAGCTGAGACACATGACATGGTCAGATAAAAATGCACTGCAAGCAGATCGCAGATCCTGGTGGCAGGGAAGGAAGAGCAGTGCTTCCTTCCATGTTACATGTCTATTTACAGGTCACTGAAAAGCAGACAGGACACTCAGTGCTTCACTTCCGAGGAAGACACTCATTCCACGCCCGTGAGTGTCCAGGAAAGCTACCTGTGCTTCTTTTTGTAAAGACATGGATTCAGCCATCACGTCGGACCTCAGGGTAAAGGTATAAACGGCCCTTGTGTAGACTTAACATTCTTCCATCAGCCAAAAGAGGTAAGAACAGTGGGCCATACACATGAGCTGGCTGGCTCAGTTTGATCTAAGACAGGAATAATGGGAGCTATACTTCACTTAACATTTCTTAGTGTCCTTTCGCTAATAATTGACTCTAACTTACATTTTTTAATGGATTTGTTCTCTTTACATCGCAATATCAACCCCCTTTCTTCCTCTCTCTCTAGGCCCACCCTTATACATCCCTCCCGTGCTCCCCTCCCCTTCTCCTCAGAAACGGAAAGCCCCACACAGGTACCAATATGCCCCGGCGCACATCAAGTTTCAGCGAGTAAGTCTAAGTGCAGCTTCTCTCACGAAGGCCAGACAAGACAGGGCAGCTAGGAGAGAGGAATCCAAAGACAGGCAACAGAGTCGGAGACAGCCCCTGTACAACTTCTGCTGCCTATATACACACGGGCGTGGAGTCACCCAGTAGAACATGGACAGCCTATAACAGCCACACCCAAGAAGAAAAATGACTCTCTCTGCCCGCCTTACTTCACTGTTCTGTTGCTGTGAAGAGATACCATGACCAAGGCAACTCTCATAAAAGAAAGCGGGTTCATCAAGGGCTTGCTTGCAGCTTCATAGATGCTTCCATTATCATCATGGCAACAGGCATGACAGCATGCAGGCAGACATGACTCTGAAGAGGTATCTGAGTGTTCTACATTCTGATCCCGAGGTAGAGTGAAGGGGGTGGGGGGCTCTGGGTTTGCCATGGGTTTTTGAAATCTCAAAGCCCACCCCTAGTGACACACCCTTCTAATCCTTGCAAACAGTGCCATCCCCTGGTGACTAAGCATTCGAATATATGAGCCTATAGGCCATTCGTATCCGAAATGCCACACGAGAAAAGCAAGCAAAAAAGCAATTAGGAGAAAAAAAAAATGAGAGTGTTAAAGGCAATGGAGAACTAGGAAAGCTATGGACTTTAGAAAAAGCTAGGTTTTTGATGAGCAGTGGTTCCTGGCTAAGCTAAGGTCAAAGGTTCTCTTGTTTCTCACCTGGGATATTGGTGATTCCAGGCATAAGGTGAAACCTTTTGACGGTCGTCAGGCAGAGGGGCAGCTGGGAGTAGGAGCCAAGAGAACTTTTGCGACTGTTCACGTAAAACTCAGGATGTCAAGCCCATAGTTGGTTTTGGCTTTGCTTTTTGTTTTGTTTTGTTTTGTTTTGTTTTGTTTTGTTGTTTTTTTCTTTTTTCCATACAAGTGTCTTTTTTCTGGGGACTGGGATAGAATCAAAATTCTGCCAGATACTGGACTCATGTTGGTGAAAAGCCAAAGGCTGTATTTCAAACCCCTGAAAGCTCAATTCTGCCTGTGAAGATCACTCAACCAATACTTGGGCTTCGGGGCCAGCTGTGAGACAGAGATCACTCGCAAATGCTTTGTATATGCCTTTGTCTACATAAGCAACTTGATCGAGAAGTCTATATTATTATAAAATCACAAGCCCTTGGGACGTACAGTGATTTATTGGCAGGGGTTTAGGATGACACACAGAGGAGAGACACTTGCCTGTTTGTGCGTGTTTGTAACCAGTCTTTACTATAGGCTGGCACCACCTCCTACTACTCTTGTTCATGGCTGTTCCTCACTAGTTTTATAGCCCCATTGTAAAAATAAAGCAGCTTTTGGGACATAGTCAAGTGTTAGAACAGCGTCTATGCTCTTATCTCTACATGGCCTCGTGTGTTTGTTTTTAAGAGCACCATTTATTTATGCTGCTTGCACCATTGCTTAGGATCCCGCGTCGTCCATCCTGCTCTTGTAAGGACTGCTTCCATTCACCCTCAAATGTTGTTAGCACGTTTAGTTGACAAGTATGTCAAATGGAAGGTTTGTCAATAGCAGGCACAAAAATATGCCACTTTTTTTCTGATAGAATTCAACTGAGTGTTCAGAATTTTATAGAATAAAAGCAAATAACATATTATCTGCCTATTATTTTTTTCTTGAATTTTCTTATGACGTAATTAGTGCCCTCCTGAATTGTGATTTTTGCCATTATAGAGGTTGAAAGTGGTATATGGAAGTCTTGAAGAACTTAAAGAAAAATTATCATTCATGTCAAGAAATAGAACCAAATAACCAGAAAAAGTGGAAGGGACCAATAATAGATGATAACATTAACTACAATAAGTAGTCCAGGTGTTTAAGTGATCAGGTATGGGCTTTTATACAGCTTTTTGTTTGTTCGTTTGTTTGTTTGTTTTTGAGATAGGGTAGCTCTATGCAGCCCTAGACATCCTGGAGCTTGTTGTGTAGAGCAAATTGACCTTGAACTCACAGAGATCTGCCTGCCTCTACCTCCCAAATGCTTTGCTTAAATGTTCTTGACAACATGCCCAGCCAGATAGGGGCTTTTAAATACACATGGTTTAAGAAACTAAATGCCAGATTCAGTCCCTAAAAGGACAAAGAAAATTCTAGAAGTAAGTGGAATCGTACATGATATTAGAAACATCGAATTTTAGTATAAAATTAGGCCTAGCAGCAGATAAAATTTGCCTGGAATATGGATCTGAACTAACCAGAAAAGAGGATGAAGACACAAGAAGAATCACAGCATCACAAAGCTCTGTGAACTTCTCACAGGATAAAACAAAGAAGCAATCCTTAGACTATCACAGGAACGCTTCTGAAAGTAAAGAAAATCTCGACATAGCCAGAAGAAAGAGCACAGGAACTTCAAAGGACCAAGACTCACAGGAAACTTCAAAAACCATGTGGATAGGATGCATGAAGCACTAAAAGACGGTAACTGCCCGTCCACGACCCAGAAACTGAGCCATGGACTCTGGAATGAAGACGAGAGAAAGACTTTTCCGACAAATCCAGCAAGAATTTCTCAGCACCCAAACAAAATCCAAAGAAATTCTAAAAGGTGTTCTTCAAAAAAGAAAATGCCTAGAAGTCAGGCCCTGAAGTTTGTGGAGCACAGAGAGCATCGTAAAGGGTAAATACAAAATAAACAAAAATGTATACAGAATTAAATTCTATGAAACTAGAGCAAAGAAGGGTACAATAGCATTGAATAAAGTTCTCATGTTATCCAGAGATGATATAGCACTAGGGCACAGTAAATTCCACTATGTTTAGGAACATGATATCATATTGAGGTAACTACTAACAGGTTTTGTTTTTGTTTTGAGTCAAGCTCTCTCTACACAGCCCTTGGCTATTCTGGAACTCACTCTGTAGTCCAGGCTGGCCCTGAACTTACAAAGATCTGCCTCTGCCTCCTGGTGCTGGGACTAAAGGCATGAGCCACTACACCTGGCTTGAGTTTGTTGGTTTTTACGTAAGAGAAAAAAAAATGAAAATTTAGCAAGTCCTATGAACCCCAAAGAAGATTTGAGAGTTAGTCATGGGGAGGAATTTTCTCAGGTAATAAACAAAAATAATAGTCATATGAATGGTTTAAATGTTGGGCCAGTAATTACATTAATTGTAAATAGATTAATAGTCCAATTAAAAAACACCCTCTACTCAAGGAACTGGAAAACTTATGTTAATTAATAGATAATGCTTTTACTTTATGGGCCACATATATCTTTGATGGCTATTTTTTTCTTGCTTATGAACTTTTAAATATGTAAACATCATTCTTTGCTTGCATATTGTAGAGACCAGATAAGCCAGATTAGGCTCCAGAGCCACCTTTTGCCATTCCCTGCTCTGCATAGTGATAAAATCGCACTCATGAAGACAGTGTTTAATTAGAGCATAGTATGTACCAGTTACACTTATTTGATAAACTCACCTATGCTTCATTTCTGTAATGCACAATAAATAGAATGACCATCTTACCACAGAGAAACTCACGGGATAGAGGAGAGGCTTGCTCAAGCCCGGCAGTGAGTATAGACCAGGCAACTCTAGCTCCAGATTTAACCTTTACTGAGTAATATTTGTAGCTATGTGCAGGTCATAGGAAAAGCATTGCAACGTGTAGGCTTAAATGAATCTGAGAGATATCGAGTGAGACAAACAGGGGCTGAAGATATCCTGAGTAAGGTTCAGTTTCTAGCAAGCCTTATTGACTATACACATTCACACTGCAAAATTCAGGGCTGCTAATTCATGCCACATTTCACTTTAGCTAAGAACACATTTTCTTTCATACAGTCTAAATTTCCTTAGTCGTCATAAAAGTCTATTTATAAGAAATCTATAGTCAAAGTATGACATTGCTCTGAGTTGGTTTAAATACGATCCATTCAACTCTTAACACCCTTGAGCAATCTTACAGTTAGGGAGCAATCAAGTGTAACATGGCGGGCCTATCGTTTCTTGTAACCATTGGTTCATGCCAACCTGAAAACAATTTGAAGTTCATAAAGGTGCAGCACGTATTTCTACTCAGAACATTTTTTATGTGTTTATGAAAACAGAGGGGATCAAGAACAGGGCTGGATTTGCTGGAGAGATGGCTGAGCGGTTAAGAGCACTGACTGCTCTTCCGAAGGTCCTGAGTTCAAATCCCAGCAATCACATGGTGGCTTACAACCATCTGTAACAAGATCTGATTCCCTCTTCTAGAATGTCTGAAGACAACTACAGTGTACTTACATATAATAAATAAATAAATCGGACTGGAGAGATGGCTCAGTGGTTAAGAGCACTGATTGCTCCTCTGAAGGTCCTGAGTTCAAATCCCAACAACCACATGGTGGCTCACAATCACCCATAATGAGATCTGGCGCCCTCTTCTGGTGCGTCTGAAGACAGCTACAGTGTACTTAATTATAATAATAAATAAATCTAAATAAATAAATAATTAATTAAAAAAACCAGGACTGGAGAGGGTGTAGAGAGATGGCTGAGTGGTGACGAGCATTGGCTGCTCTTCCAAAGGACCTAGATTCAATTCCCAGCACCTACATGGCAACTCATGACTGTCTATAACTCCAGCCTTGGGGATCTGATGCCCTCTCTGGCCTCCAAGAGCATCAGAGACACATTTGGTGAGCAGACATTCACACAGGCAAAACATCCATACACATGAAAATAAATTACAAAAAAAGAACAGGACAGAGGCATTGAAGAGGTCCTGACTGGGGCACGGAGCACAACCAGAGGCTGGAAGGCTCACTATAGTGATTGGAGGAGCTAGTCTGGAGACAGGGAAGGAAGGGCAGACATACTAGCTACTCAAGTGCAACAAGAACAAATTTATGCTATTGAAAAATGGGCAGGACTCTAGGAAAGTGAGATCAGACATTGCCAGCAGAGCTTTCTGCTGCTGGCAGAGAGTTCACTGCATGGAGCTGTCCTGCTACATGTTTGCATTCACGCACAGAAGCATGTGTTGAGTGAAGTGAACCCCTGACTCCAATTCTCAGAATCTTTGATCACTTTTATGGCCTTATTGATCAACTTTTACACAAATTCACCATCCAAGTAGCTGGTGGCTCTCGGAATCTTTTGAAGGTAACATAATTTTTGTTTTTTGAGGTCAAAAGTAAGGTATGTACTTTGTGGACCTCCTTTTTAATGATGAAGAATATTGCTTTAGAATCATAACCTAGGTATTCCTCATTGAGTCAAAAGTCCTAGAATATAGATTTTTATAGGGCATTTTTTTCCAACAAAATTAACCTGGGTTTGGAAATTCTTTTATGTTCTTAATTATTTCTCCCTTGAACTCTTTTGACTGCTAAGTGGGTGCAAGTACTTAATTTTAAAATATTATTCTGGCCAGTAACAATTCCAAAAAAATATATCAGAATAGGATCTCCTTATTTCTCTTAAACTTTAGTTCATTGTATGCTGCAGAAAAGCTTTTCTGAGACTGCCTTAGACACTGTGTGCACCCACTAAGTAAACTAAGTCTGTAAACACAGAGAAAGGCTTTGATTCCAGTCAGGGCTAGATGCTTAGGTACCACTTTGCAATTTCCTTCCCTTTGCTAAGGGATGCTACAAAATTCCCAGGTGTAAATTAATCTTAATTTCCCTTCTCATCCTTTATTCCTCTGACAACTTGAAGAGTCTTGCCAAATATCTGCCCCTATCTTCTGGCCCAGTTTTTCTGGTAATGCAAGAGAGAAAATAAGGTGGCAGAGATGTACTTTCTGAGAACCAACACGTAGGCCTGCAGCAGTTGGCAGTCTTCGATCCTTCTGCAGTAGCAGGAGGCCTGTAAGAGGCTTCAGAGACAGCACGTTTTGCCCACTGTAGATTCTTGTTTCGAAGCTTTTCTGAAGGAAGAAATCCTGCAAAGCTCCTTTAAAAGAACTACCTGGAGAATAAATGTCAGTGGGACATCTTTGTCACACCCTCTCCTTAGGGATGATCATTCAAGAGGGGCAGAAACATTGTAAGAGCCAGAGGGAGGGGAGGGCCAGAATGAAACTGTGTCTTTGGAACATGGACGTGTTTTGAGATCCATTCAATTGTGCAAAGCAGCCTGTGTGAATACTGGTCTGGAACTTTCTACTGAAGATTAATGAAGTCATCAGTAGGTCATAGCAGAAAGCTATGAGTCCCTCTCCCTAATCTATTGGTAGCAAATAGGTGGGGAGAGAAAGGTAAGGCCCCCTGAGGCCTCTTCCATCCACATCTGGCCATTGAGGGGCCCATTTGTATTCAGGCCCAACCCAGCCCAGATTTCATCAGCTGATGTGAGCTGAGATTACCAGCACTGTCTTGCCCAGAAGTTGACTTCTCCTAGCCATTCCCCACATCTTCCACACCCCTTTTTGTAGCATTCCCTGAGCTGTGGAGGGGATGGTATAAGATTTGACCTTGTTAGAGCCGAACACTCATCTGTCATCTATTTTCAGCACCTTTTACAGCCACGAGTCTCTGTATTCACCACTGATCACCGGGAGTAGAGGCTTGTCTGATTATTGGTATCTCTAGGTATAAACATAAATATTTAGAAGACAGCTCAATGTTCTGTGATCTTAGCTAAACAACAGAGTTCAATTCCTCCAGGGTCTATGACCTGCTCTGACATAGGTATTTAGCCAGGTTTGCAATGGTGGGTATGTATTCCCCCCTGTGGACCACCCAATCAGGGAACAACTGTTTATGTAACAATAGTAGTGCTACGACTGTACATCCTACCTGGCACATTGGTCTTGTAGGTCATAAGCTTCACAGTTGGGTAAGACCATTCATACGTTTCATTCTCCACTGTGTAGCCACATGTAGTAGAGTAAAACCAGGCTCTTATCCTTTACCTTGTGCAAAAAATTAACTTAAAAAAAAAATGTCGTGGGGATGGAGATCATGTGCATACTAAACAGTACTCTACCACTGAGATATGCACGCAGCCCGAACAGAAGGGTTTTCACTGTGTAGTTCTCGCAGAGTTGAGTGTTCTTGAGGGAAAGACCGGGTAGTGAATGGCTAAGAAAACCGAGAAACTTACAGCTGAGAATGCAAATCAGAACTTTCGACGTAAGCACTACCCTACATGACTGTCTAAGACACCACGGAGAAATATAACCTTGAGCCAATGGCAAAGCAGGAGGTAGATAACGTAGAAAATACTTATCGCCCCTATAGGTTCATGTATTTGAATGCTTATTCACTAGGGAGTAAAACTGTTGGAAAGGACTGGGAGATGTGACCTTGTTGAAATAGGTGTGGCTTTGTTGGAGGCGGTATATCACTGAGGTTGGGCTTGGAGGTTTCAAATGCCCATGCCAAATCCAGGCTCTCCGCCCATTCTTCCTACAGATCAGAAGGAGGAATTTTAAGCTAGGGGTCCAGCTGCTGCTTGCATACCTCATGCTCCCACCATGACAATAATAGCTGAGCCTCTGGAGCTGTAAGCAAGTCCTCTACAGTAAATGATTTCTTTTACTGTAGGTTGCCTTGGCTGTGGTGTCTCTTCACAGTAATAGGATACTGACTAAGACACCATCTTACATTATTTATAAGTACACAGAAACATATATATATATATATATATATATATATATATATATATATATATAATCAAAATATTAAAACAACGGGTGAGAGCGGTATATATTAAACTCGTACAAAGTGGCTGGATTTTGTTTGTTTGTTTGAAGCACAATTGATCAGATAATGTAACTTGAAGGGGGGAAAAAAAAGGTATCATCAAGGAAAGGCAGAAAGATCTCTACAGAACAATTTTCCTGAAAGAAAAGCACAACTCTCTGAAGCAACTAGTATGGAATAAGAATGTATGACATCCTGAAGTGGGTGTGTGGGCTTTGCTATGTGAACAGCAGCCACTGACGTGGGCGATGACACAGGCCATATGGTCATCGCAGCAGTGCATACTCAACAAGTCGGTTATGTGCTTAGAGTTACAGTGAAATAAAATAGAAATGTGATTTGGGGCCTCATGAGATGCTGCTCTCAGTGGGTCAGTGTCCCGAGGCCCCAAGGCATAATTTTCCTCAGCTCATCCTAAGAAATAATCAGGCTTGGGTCTCGAAGACACATAGATGGAGTAGAAGGGAGCCAGCATGGTCATCTAAGAAACAGATGATTGTCAGAGGGCCTGAAAGTTCACCAAGGGTGGCCACTCTGCTCTGTGGGACTTTCCAAGCAGAGAAATAGACTAAGGGTTTATTAACCTAATTAATATGCACATTAACATACTCAATCAGATATAAGGTATAACTAGTGAAAGCTCATAATAGTCAGCTAGTGGTACAGACTCATGACAGGCAACTATATCCATTTCGTTATAATTGACTAAATTTGACAATTTCCATTGATCTGGGGGATGTGCAGCCTCTCCCCCATTTCCTGAGACTCTGTGACACACCTAACCTCTAACTGCGCTCACTGGTTTCTGTTGTTCCAGCCTTGAAGGCGGCAACCTTCATGAAACCAATGACATAGGCTAAGTTGAAACTTCCTGAGCCATGTTAAACTCCAGCTATGCCTGTACCAACACTCACCTGACCCCAGTTGTGCTTGGATCCCACGTTTGCTTAGCCATGCTTTGCAACAGCAAAGATAACTGCTGCAGTTGGTGTAACAGCGATTCTGATGGCTCTATGAAAAGACTTGAGAGAATAACTTTTAAGTAGGAAGGTCTTGCATTACTGCCCAGGTCCTGGAGGCCGAGTCCACGGCGGTTTGGCCCAGGCACTAGAGCACCATGCCATGGGAGCACAGTAGAGGAAGCAATTCACTGAGCTATATCTCCTGTATAACGATAACTGGATAATGATAACTTTCCAAATAAGTTATCATTATAAGTAACTAAAGCTTACTCTTGCTTTGAAGTCCTGGGAACAAAACGTAAGACATTCACCTTCGAGGGATCCCACCTTAGGCACAGGACCTGACTATTCCTGACTAGTAGGAAGGAGGTGACTAACGGTGGTGGTCATGGCCATTTGTTCCCTCTCATTTGAGACTCAGGTAGTCATAGAAAACCCTCAAGCAAAGAAATGCATCTGGAGGTTGGCCTTGGTAGAGCCATTGACAGCATGAGATAGTAAATAATGGCCGCTGTAGGAGTCTGAAGCGATGGCTCAGCAGGGAAGCGCACTGGATGCTCTTCCAGATGATCCAGGTTCAATTTTCAGCAACTACATAACTTCACTTACAGTCGATCTGACACCTTCTTTTGGACTCTGCAGAAATCAAGCGGGCATGTATATGGTGTACACATACACACACACAAACATGCATGCATGCACACAAATGCATATACAGGCAAAAGACTTATACACATAAAATAAAATAATATTCATTTCATTTTATAACTGACACTTTAGTCAACATTTGTTATTTATAACATTTATTTATTCCACAAAATATCTACTATAGCATATACTATGCAAGGTGCTGGAACTAAAGACTAGTAGAGATAGTTTCATTACTCAAGGAATTGACCTGAGCAAGCAAGCAAAACATTATGCACCGAAGATGGGGAGAAATTGCTTCTGAAATAACGGGAGAGAACTCTAGCCCAGGATGGCTTTTCCAAGTTCACTCCAGTGTCTACTTCAACAGCCCAAATACTAACTCTGACAACAAGAAGACGACAGAGGAGGAAGAGACCCTCAGATGCTCCATACACTCTCATGTATGAATATATGTCATACCGCAAGTATATACTATTATACACAAATGTTTTCAGGCTGGAAAAGTAGGTCAGTAGCATGTGCAGGGCCTTGGGTTCAACCCCCAGCACTCCAAAAATAGCAATTTTCTAGTAAGTGCCAATACACTGGATAACATTACCAGCTCTTAGGAATGGATAGATGAGCCCTCCCACAAAGGCTCATGTGTTGAGAACTTGGTCCCCAGTTGGCAGTGGCTGTTTGGAGAGGTTCTAGACCCTTTAGAGACTAACTGGAAGAAGTGGATTTGGATCCCATGCCCATCCTTTAACCAACCATTACTCCTTATGTCTTCACTGGCCAAACTTAGGAGTCACTGGAGTCCTAGGAGTCAAGAGTAGACTAAATTTGCCGGGTGGTAGTGGTGCACGCCTTTAATCCCGGCACTTGGGAAGCAGAGGCAGGCAGATTTCTGAGTTCGAGGCCAGCCGGGTCTACAGAGTGAGTACCAGGACAGCCAGGGATACACAGAGAAACCCTGTCTCGAAAATCAAAAAAAAAAAAAAAAAAGAGTAGACTAAATTAACCAGAACTACAAAGATTTAAAACAAAAAAGAAGAAAAGAAAAAGAGAAGGGAAGAGGGAGGCGAGGGAGAAAAAGGGAAGGGAGGAGGGGTATCTGAGACCACTTCCGGAAGCATCATGGTTAGGTGTGAGGTAGCCACAGCAACTGTAGTCCACGATGGGAAGAGGACAATGATGCTCCAAAAATGCAGTTTTTTTCATTGCAATTCATAGCTGATCTGAATTATTTATTAGCCTTTCTAAGGAAATAATATTTTTCTGTTTTAAACTTTTCCAGAGAACCTAAAATGAAAATTTTCTTTTTCAAGTAAGATAGATATTTTTATTTGATTGGAACATGATAACATCCATGCCCAGGGAGGCCAGAGGCCACACATTTGTCTTTTAGAAATGCATTGAAATATTATTCATCTCTGTAAGTATACCCAAATATACAGGAATTCTCAAAATAACACTTGGAGAAGAGTTCATAAAGGAACAAATATTTTGAGGAGATGACCCAAGAAATTTGAGATGTCAGCAGTTCAACACACTTGAAGTTTCTCACTCTGAAAGTCCTAGATGTGGGGTACAGAGATGGCTCAGTTTGTAAAGGCCCTACTGTGCAAACATGTAGAGCTGAGGTTGATGCCTGGAATTCATTTATATTTATTTAGACACAAAGTCTTGCTATATGGTCCAAATTTGTTGCTTCCTTTCTGTGAATCACTACCCTTGGCTAAAAGACCTACTTCTGATCCTTCCTCTCCATCAGGAAATTCTCACACTCGAAGATGAACCTTGTCACGAAGGGTCCAATCACGTCCCCTCTTACTTTCTACTGCCCTAAGGAGACTAAATTCCACATCAATTCCACATCCTCAAATAGAACAGTACCAATATTCTGTCCCCAATTTATAATTTAACTACTTAGCAAATCTTTGATTCTTTGCCATAACTGGGTATCTTAATATTCTATACATCCTGGAGGCATAGTTAGTCATCACGGTTTGCTTCCTACCATGAGCTGATCATACCACAGACCCAAAGCCAGTGGGATCAAAGGACTACAGGATGAAACCTCCCTCCCATGCCGTGACCAAAATAAGGCCTGTCCTTTTCAGCCAGTTGCCTTGAATATTTTGTTTCAGTAACCAAGACCTAACAC
>JADRCC010577820.1:0-19697 GCA_019843855.1 Hylomyscus alleni
GAGCCTCTTGTAAGGTTAATGAGGATGTTTAGTGACATGTTAACATAGTTCCAAGAGTATACAAACTCAACTTCTCTATGACGATAGCAGCAGCAGTGATGGAGGCTGATGCTCGGCATGCTAGAATATAGATAATAGGTGTGCTGAAACCGCCACAAGTTCCACATACAGTGGTGGTCCCGTCTGTCACAGTCTTCTGTTGGCTAGCCTTAAGTCAACTTGAAATGAGCTAGAACCATTTTGAGAGAAGCAACCCCATCTGAAAATATACCTCCAGTAGATTGGCCTGTGGGCAAGCACGTGGTACATTTTCTTGACTGGTAGGGAATGGAGGAAGACCTATCTCACTGTGTACTGTGCTCCTCCTTGGCCTGTGATCTTACGTGCAATGACTGAATAATCAGAGGGAGCAAATCAGTAAGAAGTGTTACTTCACGCCTTCTCATTCTGTTCCTGGCACCAGGTTTCTGCCTTGAGACCCCTTGAACTATTGTCAGGACATGTAAGAAGAAATAACTCTTTCTCTTCAAATTGCCTGGGTTATGGGGTCTTATAAAGGTATAGAAACCCTCACTAAGACATTTCTGTCTAACATCCACATAGTTTAACTATGCTAACTTTAAAAGCAGTAAAATTCTTTCTTTGGACAGGTGCTTCCCTCATATAAAAGCTACACTGATAGACAAAATTCTTTAAGCATGTCTTTGTACATATTACTACTAACATATAAATTGATTGGTTTTTTTTTGTTTGTTTGTTTGGTTGGTTGGTTTGGTTTGGTTATTTGGAAGTAGGGCTATCCCATTTTAGATAACCCATCTTTCCCCAAACATTTATGCCCAGAAACTCCAAACTCAGGGCTTGGAGAGCATCCCTCAAAAGCAGCTATGTCCACTCATTTTTCATGCTTTTGCCCCCTGGAAACCTATTCCTGTCCAGTGAAAATCTTAATGAAGCAGTCAAAATTGTTAGTCCAATGAAGCAAGAGACTAAATCCTCATTCCCCAAAGGAAACAGAAGTTATGGAAAGGTTACAGGTGAATTATTTCCCTCCATATTGCTCTAAGTTTCTGAAAACATATTTATCATTTTCAATAGCAGCAGCCTTGGCCAGAACCTTACAAGTATCTCCAGGGAATTGGATGACCATATGCAAACATTTCAAGCCAGACCAACAGGCTTGCATTCCTTCTCCAAAACGCAAATGATATCCCAAGAGAGAGAACTAACGGCTTTGTTAAAAGCACAGTTATTATCCTAGAGAAAGAACAAAAATAATGAAGCTATTTCTTCCTATTACAGTATTTCCTGCTCAAAGCGACACCTTCAGGGTTGCTGGCCTTAGAAACGGACATGCCTTACATAATGGTCTCTGTGGTCTTAGTGTCCTGATGTTAGGCAATATGTTTTGTTTAAAAACTATTCTTGTCATGAAAGAGAAATGGCAAAAATTCCCAGTAGAAGCTCCCTAAATCAGCTCAGCAGGTCCTCCTGGGATCTTATTGAGTGTGTAGACTCTACCAAGAGCTACACCCTGTAAAGGAAAACTGTGTACTGACCTCCAGTCCCAGGCTGCTCCAATGGTAGAAGCTGCAAGACTTTTCTCTGAAGAACCCTAAGAAAACACAGCAGCCACTTCCCAATATTTTCATTTTAATTGTTCATGTTTTGCTTTAATGTTGCTGTTTTATACATTTTTTTCTTGCCAGTGTATTTACATTATTACCTCTCCTTAAGTATTGACATCTGATGTAATTTTTAAGTTGAAGTAAATTATCTTATTTTTTTTTAATTTCTTTGCTATTTTTGGCTTTTTTTCTCCTTGTTTTACTTATAGTCTTTTCCTCCCTGTCTCAAAGTATATAAGCCCCATGAGAGCAGGGACATGATCTAACTGTTTCACTGGGTTATCTCTGCATTTGGAAGAATGTCTAATAAATGCTGAGTATCTGTAATCCACCTGACATGGCTCAAATTGTTTACATGGCCTTACTAAAAGCAGCCTCCTGGAATTGCTTCTACTTTTTCCAGAGTATACAAATATACAAAAGAATGTAAAATACAATCAAAGATGAACAATATTCTGATAGAAAAGGAAACTTTTATTGTAATGCATAAAACCAGTGTCAATGAACTTAATGGCTCTTAAATTCAAGTTCACTGCCATAGTCAATTTAAAACTTTAAAGCATGTGTAAATAGAAAAATCTGTAACCACATATTTTAAACATATTTACAGAGGGTTCTCAGAGGGGAAAACTAACTATAAAAGTCTATGGAAACACATAGAAATGTAAAATTTTCAGGAATGATGGCTTGAAAATATCTGTGATGTCCTATGTGATTTGAAGCCGAATCCAAATCGGTCTCAGTTTTCTATATCTAATCCTTCAGAGACACTCTTCATTGTATTGTTAATATACCCATAGGTATTTGCTGAGCCCTGGAATCCTCTCAGCTAGGGTTTAGAGTTGCTGAGACCATGACTGCAACCCACTTAGACCATAGACAAATGTTCAAAATAGTTATGCCAACTGGTATGAAGACGACCTAAGAAAATCTTAAAATCTAGAAGGGCAGCGACTGACTCTGCATCTCAGAAAAGAGACCGTGCATATGTTAATTTATTGATGAGTATCTCCACCATTATATGTTAGAAAGTATGATATCTAATGAAATCTGTCTTATAGAAATTATGTAGAAAAGGCAGCCTATCAAGAACCTGAGAATTTACAGTATAGACATAGTGAATACTAATATAGTGGACCTTAGAAGAGTATATGTGAGGATATGTTCACTCATAATGGGAAGTTCAGGTATAATCTCTAATCTGGCAGCTAAAGGATGGATGAGATAATAAAGTAATGTTGAAATGGGGATGAGATATAGTAAGGAGCAAACACATCAGGGACAGAAGAAGCAACATTTAAATATGCCTAATGGATGTGACATGCAATGGAAAAGGAAATGGTCCATAACCCTGAAGTCTATCATACATTTGAGACAATTGCGGTAGCTGAGCAGGAGCCATGTGCAAAAGCTCTTTTAGGATCATGTGAAGGTGCATACTTTGTGGGTGGGATAGGATATTAGATTTCCAAGGGAATGTGAACACACAGCCTCTGAAAGAAAGAACGAGCATGGTGAACGCTCAGGTTTACTGTATGTTTATCTAGCAAGGAGCAATGAGGCCAAGGGACTACAGTTCAGCAGTTGACACAAAAGAATTAAAGGGCCAAGAGATATAATCACAAGCTTTCACCTGATTCATGTTATCTAAAAATACTCTCTCTTTATGCAACTTTATCATTTACTATCTTGAATACCTGCTGTGTATTAAAAATCATTTTTACATTTCTTTCCATACATATTGCTTATGTGAGTATCTTTTTATTATAAGACAGGATTTTAAAGTCAGAGAGGAATGCTAACATAATACCATCCTACTCGATTGTTCTGGATAGTTTTATGTCAACTTGACACAAGCTAAAGCTAGCTAAGAGGAGGGAATGTCAACAGAAAAAAAAATGCTTCCATAAGATCAGGCTACAGGCAAGCCTGTAGGGAATTTTCTTAATTAGTCATCAATGATGGAGGACCCAGCCCATGGTGCTTGATGACATGCCTGGGCTTGTAGTCCTGGATTCAGTAAGAAAGCAAGCTGAGTAAGCCTTGTGGGGCAAGCAATTAAGCAGCACTCATCCACCGTGTCTGCATCAGGTCCTGCCTCTAAGTTCATACTCGGATTGAGTTCCTTCCTTCACTGCCTTTTGTTTGTATCAGGCTGTAAGTCCATAACCTCTTTCCTCCCTAAGTTGGTTTGGTCATGGTGTTTCATCACAGCAATCGTAACCCCTAACTAAGACAGCAATTAATATCTATAAATGTATTGATACAGTCTATACAGAAAGCCCAACACTACAATGTATTATTCATGACTTTCTTTGATAATTTTTACTTGACGTTTTTCTTACAAGTAAGAGGCAAAACCCTTGAGGAAAAATATATCCAAAATCTTAACTAAGCAAATATCTATAAGGTCAGAAACATCAAGACAAACATCAAGAAAAAATATGAAAGTATCTCACTTGCTGAATTCCTAAGGAATACAAATAAATATAAATAAATAACATTTGCTTCTCTGTTTATAAAATATCTTTAATTTATAGCAGTAGATACCTATAACTGGGCTAAATTAAGACAAAGAAGAATTTGTAAAAATATATAATTTGGTGTCATTTATTTTATAACTAAATAATAAATAAACACTGTTCTCATTTCATAAGTTTTTAAGACATTCTCTTTTATTCAGAATGACTAAATTTACCATTTATAATTATACTAGATGATGCTAATGTACTTAAAACATGATGAGTCTTTTGAATAGCATTTTAAGGACCAGATATGGATTCTTTTAATCCCAGAATTTAGGAAGCAGGAGCCAATGGATTTCTATGAGTTCAAGACTAGACTGAGTTACATAGCAAGATAGGACAGCTAGGATTACATAGAAAAATATCTTGTCTCAAAGTTAATCATACAAATCATTCAATCAACCAGTCAAGTGTTATAGGGTTTAATTGAAAATTGTATATATATACATATATATATTTCTTTTTATTTATTAAATATACATATGATATGTACATATAGACACCACACATATATAAATTGCTGACTTTACTTAGTTTTGGTCTTGTATATGTTTCTATGGCTGACTACTTAAGTATTAAATAATCTATCAGTGGGGATACTCCTAAAAATAGCTAATTCCCATTTATCAGAAGCTACGGATTGTCTATACATTACCGTCTTGGTATGGGACCTAGTAAGACTTCCCCCATCCATATTGGCATGTCACAATGTGTTGTCATTGTACAGGTTTTGTTTAGTTAGTCATATTGTTGTGATTCCAGAGGTACATTTTCCTTTAAGATACAATCTTACATTAATTGTTGTGATTCTCTGGCTTTTACAGACTTTTTGCCTCCTCTTCCATGTTGCTCCCTGAACCTTCAAGGCAAGGTTTGTTTGTACGAGTGCATTCAGTAGGGCTGGAAACTTCATAGTTGCTCTCTGCATGTTGATCAGTTGTGGCTTTCTGTAATGGTCTCTATCTGCTGCAAAAGAAGTGTCTTTGTTGAGGAATGAGGGTACTGTGATAAATATGTAGAATGTAGCTAGGAATTACAATGCTTCACAAAAGTGAAAGTCCTAGATTATCATCTAGGTTCAATGGCTTCATCACTCATGGCTGGCTGGCTAGGTTTACACTAAATTATTACAAGACCAACATGTTATAGTAGATTCCATTTGTGGCAGTTTGATTAAGAATGTCCTCCATATGTTCAAGTATTTGAATGCTTAATCATGAAAAAAAATGGAGCTATTTGAGAAGGATTTGGAAGTGTGTCATCATTGGTGTAGGCATGGCCTTTCGAGGAAATGTATCACTGGGGTTGTGCTGTGAGGTTTCAAGCCAGGCCAAGTGTGTCTCTTTTCTTGCTGCCAGTGAATCTGGGTGCAGAACTCCCAGCTACTTTTTCAACACCATGTCAGCCTACTTGTCTCCACGCTCCCCACTCTGATGATAATGTGCTAAATTTCTGAAATAAAAACAAGCCACAATTAAATGCTTTCTTTTATGAGAATTTCCATGATTATAGTGTCTCTTTCCAACAATAGAACACTGACCAATACTATCAACAGAAGCCAAAATAATCTGAATTATTAGACTTAATTCCCAGTCTGTAATATGTAATATGGAAAATGATAGACTATCATTTTATGATCCAAACAAAAACTCTCTTTCTTTTTCTCTGTTCAAACTTCTTAATGATATTCCAGCGTAATATGCATAGAACATCTTTCATATGCTGAAGATGCCTCAGCCAACAGATGGTGCTATGTATAACATTTTTATGGTAGTATATGGTATTAAAATATATATATATATATTACAGCTGAACTTCAGGTTTAATTACGTAGAAGATATGCACAAAAATAGATTTCCTGAAATATATGTTTCATAAAGCTTTAAAGATGTGTGAAAAAATTACAAAGTCACTGAAGAATGTTAAAGTTGAGTCAAGGGTCATAAACCATTCAATTATGTATGTAAACTTGTCAGAGTTTGGGAAGGTTCATGTTCATCAAAATGAAACTTAGCAGGTGACTTCATCTGGGGATTCTGGGATTCTGGAAGTCATCAGAGGCCTCCTCTGTGCCAGCTTTAAGTTCAGAAAACACTTTCTCTAATATACTGTCTCTAGTCCTTTCTTACAGAGATGACTTTCAAGGCCCATCTTTTATAGTAATGGGGAACAAGTAATAATCTGAGCATTTGCATGCAAGAGTTCAACACACATACACACACACACACACACACACGCACACACCAACCCACAAATGATATAGATCATGTAGGATGTTATGGATAATTCACTGTGGAGATTCATTCCAACACAATTTGGATATGGAATCTGTGATAGTTAAAGCATACCTCTGTGTACATTTGGCACTTCTGGTTGTGTCTGTGAAATCATATCTAGACACAGTGAAAACACAAGAGCTCAGACAAAAATCTACAAAATGATTCCATGATGGACTTGCAATATGATGCACTATTGAGAGATGGTGGTGAAATTTGAGAGATGAAGAAGAGATTGAAGCAAGTAGCTCACTCAAAAGTATACCTGGTGGCTATATCCTGTCCTAGCCTCTTTTAAGATATCCTTTACTATACGTCTGATCCACCATAATGTGAACTGTTTTGTCCCATCATGCCCTCAGTGTGATTGGAATTCTCTATAACTATTGGTTATAAACAGTTATACTTATGACATTTATATAAAAAATGTACTTATGTCTGTACTTATGACATTTATATAAAAAATGTTGTCACAGTGACCCCAAAAGTAACTAATACAAATCTATCAATTGGTGATCAATATGGACCTATATGACACATTTCTATGTGTGAAGCATTTCTCATTTTGATCACCCAGGAACTCTTTTCCAACTCCAATGCCTTTAAAATCAGAGTATTAACATTACTTGCTGCTGTAACTACAACTTGTTCTTATTTTTGCTGTATAACTTGAGGGGCCACTTAAAAATATTGTTGCTTTATTTTTGGTTTTTGACATTTAAAGTTTTGTCATTTTCCATTTAAATATTTTCATCATTTTTCTCCTTTTTCTTGTGGAAAATTGTCTAGTAATTTAGAGATGTCAGTGCAAGCTAGGCATGTAGCTCTATGTTATTTTGTGACAAAATGACTTCCTTGGTATTAAAATTGCCAAACAGATTAAATGTTCCTCGTTATTTTCTTTGGTCAGTAGAGGTTTATTTGGGTTTTAAATTTTGAAACTGTGTATATCTTAAATGAGGTTAGATAATAACTTCCTATAATATTTAAGAAATGTTTATTAGTATCTTAATACAAGATATAAATGTTAAACCATATAAGTTAGTGAATTTACATGTATCTTAATTTGTAGCAACAAAATTAGAGGAAATAAAGAAATCAAATGCCAGCATATTTTTAGACCATACATAAAATGGGTTGGATATAAAATACATCCAGATGCCCCCATGTCAGAAACTTGGTTCTCAGGGCATAGCAATGTTGAGGTAAGATTGACTCATGAAAGCATTTACTTCAACAATAGATTAATAGACTGACAAGTTCATACTTAATGGGCAATAAGGAGACAGAGGACGTAGTTCATTGGAGCATGGCATTTGAAACAGCTTGATTGTAGCAAAGAACTAACTTTGATAGACAGCTCCTTGATTCTGATCAGGATGTTTAGGTAAGAAAATAGAAGTTTCAAAAGAAACAGATTCTTCTTCCCACCCCAAGACAGAATCACATTCTCTCCTCCCCTTTTCCTCTTTGCCTTCTCCTACTTTTCTCTTGATGCCATGAGATGAGCAGCTTTCTCTCCAACATGCCCTTCTACCATGAAGTGTATAAACTAAAAATCAAGTGTTAGAGAGCAAAGACTAGAAACTCTGAATCATTGAGATGCTGAACCAACTCACATCACTGTAATTTCCTACAGTTGACTATCTCGAGTGTTTTGTTCCACCAACAGAACAATCACTGTTATTATCTCTAGCTAAGAAGATATTTTATGGACTATAAGAATACGAGCTACAAAACTGCACCCTGTTCGCTGCACTCGATTTCCCTGGCCACAACATAGCCTACATTTCTGGAGGCTATATTGTGGCCTATAATAGAGACAATCATGTAAGACACCACCCTCCCCCAATGCCCTGCTTTCCAATTCCCTTTAAAGCACACTCAATAGTTGTAAACTTCGCACTATCCCCTGCACTTCTCTTTCCAGGCTACAACTCTGCTTTTGGTGAGGCCAGCCAGCACCAGTGACAACCAGGTAAGAATCTGCCCATAGCCCTTGACTTCCCATTTCCCCTTAAAACACACAGAATAGCGTAAGTCTACACTGTATTCTCTAGATTCGCTTTTTAGGCCAATACTCCTGCCTGTTTTCCCAGAGGCCACTAGGACACCAGGGACTATAGGCCACACTGGTATTACCAAGAGAGGCAAGATTAGCATCTAAAACCCCAGAGGCCACATAGGCCACAAGACCTCAGGAGAAATACCCTACTGGACCTGAAGACTCACTAATCACTATGACCCTAGACCACTTAGGCCAGAAAACAAAAAGAAAACAAAACCCTGGGGGGAAAACAACACATCTAGCAAAGATAAACTTAGACATTAGCATTTAAACCTCTAATAAATACGAAACCCAGATGGCTAAAGGACAGTATAAGAACACAATCAACAATAAAAAGAATCAATGGAACAAATAGTTGGTTATTTGAGAAAATCAACAAGATTAAAAAAAAACCCTCAGCCAAACTAAATAAAATACAAAGATAGAGTATCCAAATTAATAAGATCAGAAACTAAGTGGGACACAGCAACAGACACAGAGGAAATCCAAAGAATCAATTCATCTTTCTTCTAAAACCTATACTCCACAAACCTAGAATATCTAAACAAACTGAACAGTTTCCTTGATAGATAACACTTACCAAAACAAAATCAACATCAGATAATTTAATAGACCTGTAACCCCTACGGAAATAGAAGCATCCATTAAAAGGATCACTGACAAAAATAATCCTTGGGCTATAGTGCACAATTCTCCCAAATCTTCGAAGAAAAACTAATACCAATACTCCTCAAATTATCCCACAAAATAGGAACAGAAGGAACACTGCCAAATTCATTTTATCAGGCTGCAGGCACCCTGAGAGCTAACCCACCCAAACACTCAATCAAGAAAGTGAATTTCAGACCAATCTCCCTTATAAATATTGGTGCAAAAATACTCAGTAAAATACACATAATTTGAATCCAAGTACACATCAGAAAATATCATCTACCATGAACGAGTAGGCTTTATCCAAGAGATACAGGGACGGTTCAATATATGAAAATCCCTAAATGTAAACTACCAATATAAACAAATTGAGAGAAGAAAACTACAAGACCATCTCATTAGATGCTGAAAAGGCCTTTGCCAAAATTCAACATCCCTTCCTGGTAAGTCTTGGAGATATTAGGTATTTTAGGCACATACCTAAACACGATAAAGGTATCGCAAGCCAATAATGAAAATTAAGATAAACAGAGAAACTTGAAACAATTAACAGAGAATTATTGACAGAGGAATCTCTAACGACCAAGAAGCACTTGAAGAAATGTTCAACATCCTTAGTCATCAGGGAAATGCAAATCAAAACTCTGAGAATCCATCTTACACCCACCAGAATGGCTAAGATCAAAAACTCAATCGACAGCTCATGCTGGCAAAGATGTGGACCAAGGGGAACTCTCCTCTATTGCTGGTGAGACTGGCACACCCCCTTTTTGAAATCAATTTAGCAATTTTTCTGAAAATTGGTAATATTCTTGGTTCTACCTCAAGATTCAGCCTATGCCAAAAAGGTGCCCCACTATACCACAGGAGCACTAGCTCAACTATTTTCCTAGCAGCTTTATTTTATTTTTAATAGCTAGAAACTGGAAATAACCTAGATGTTCCTCACCCAAAGAATGGGTAAAGAAAATGTGCTACATTTACACAACAGAGTTTTACTCAGCTATTAAAAACAGTGTCACAATGAAATTTGCAGGTAAATAGATAGAACTAGAAAATATCGTCCTGAATGAAATAACCCAGACCCAGAAAGACACACATGGTATGCATTCATTCATAGTTGATATTAGTTATAAAGTACAAGATAACTACGCTACAAGCAACAGACTTAAAGAAGTAATGTAACAAAAATGACCCAAGGGGGAACCTCTTGAATCTCACTGAGAAAGTGAAATAGGTTAAACATGGGTGTGGAGGGAGGCAGGGGACTGTATGGAGGGGGCGATGAGGATGAAACAAAGAGTGATGACGTGAGTGGAGGATGCAGGGAGAAAGTACTAGGTAAGATAACTAGATTGTTTTGGGGACTCTCTGGGATGAGCTAGAAACCTGGGACAATGGAAATTCCCAGGGATCTGTTAGGTAACTCCTAGCAGTGAGGGAACCTGAATTGGCCATCTTCTATAACTAGGCAATCCTTTCAACAGAGGAACTGGAACACCACACCAGCAGTAAAACCATAGATCCACAATTTGTCCTATTTACAAGGTGTGCAGGGATAAAAGATGGAGCAGAATTTGAGGGAAGGAGACAGCCAATGACTGACCTAGGTTGAGACTCATTCCATGAGCTGGAGTCCATCCTTGACACTATTAATGATACTCTGCTATACTTGCTTTTGGGAGTTTAGTATAAATGTCATTAGAGAGGATTCACCGAGTAAATTATGGAAACTGATGTAGAGACATAAAACCAAATGAAGTGGAGCTTGAGGAATCTTGTGGAAGAGAGGGAGAAAGGAATGAAATAGCCAGAAAGATCAAAGACACGCTCCCAAAAAACTACAGAATCAACTAATTTGGGCCCATAGAGGCTCATGGAGACTGAAGTGCCTATCAGAGAGCATATATAGGCTGGACCTATATCTTCTATACATATGTAACAGTTGTGCAGCTGAGTCTTCATGTGAGACTCCTAGAGTGGAAGCAGAGGCTGTCTCTGACACTACTACCTGGTTTTGCATACTTTTCCCCTAACTGGGATTTCTTGTCTAGCTTCAGTAGAAGAAGATGTGCCTGGTATTACTGCAACTTAATATGCCAAGCTAATATCCATGGGAGGGCTCCCTTTTCTGAGGAGAAACATAGGAGGAGTGAGGGAGGGGAGGGGATAGTGATGGAATGGGAGGAGACTTCAGAAGGGAAGCTTTGATGATCTATGTAAATACATAACTTAATTAATAAAAATATATTAATTAATTTTTAAAAGAATATAAACCAGTGAGAAACATCTTTACAAACTTCAGTTTTATCAAGTACTTTACAATATGTTGTGGCAAATCATGAAAAGAATAGAATTATATTTGCTTATTTGTAAATAAAATAGTAACTGTATGCTGAAATTAATTTGTGGCAATTTGGCAAGAGAACAGGCAGAGGAAAACATGTGGAAAATTGTCTCACTGTTTTAAAATTCTTTACAAAAATTATAGTAATTAATAAAATCATTTTCCATTATAAGCTATTTGCTCAAATTGAGCACAATACAATTGTCTTCTCTCCCATGCTGTTTCCCTTTCTTCTTATAATATGTAAATATATTTATAACATATACCATGTACATTGGCATATATCAAATTCTAAGTTCAAGTGAGCACTCCCAACAAGGTTGGCATGTGACCATAGCTCTGATGATATCAAATTGTTATTCATGAGACTGGATGAATTTCATAACATTTTGAACAGTTTAGTTTGAATTATCCTGGTAATCTGTTTAATTTACCATGAATTATTATTTACAGATTAGACTTTAAATACTTGCCATGATATTCTTAATATTACTCCAAAATTCAGGCTTTTCAGAAACTAAAAATGCTCCTAGCATCCTGTAGACCTGTTTCACAAATATTCAGTTTCTCCATCAAGTGAAATTCATATACCAAATGTCACAAAATCTCTGTAGACATTTTCATTTTTAAAAGTGGCATTCTATTCCATTGTAAATAACCCCTGAGTTTACTGACAAAGTGGGTTTGATATTTTCTAATTGCAATTATTCCCATAAAAGCTTTTCATGCTCCTTTTGCCCTGAATACAGCTCCCAAGATCCTTTGAACAATTAACAACGAAAATCCACCATCAGAGGGCAGAGAGCTGAAATTATTAAAAGCATAGATGAAGATAACAAAGGCAGTACAGTACAGATTTAGAACCCTAAGCTATCATCATTCTCTGTATTCTGGGAACAGCTGTGCTCCCTCCGTGGGTAAATAGAATATATTTTTAATCAATCCATTTCTACAGCACTGTGTCTACTATTTAAGGTAGAGCATGATAATTAGTGTGAAATAGAAAGTAGAGGAAGACAAGAACTGCTACTGATATTTGGCCCCTAAAGTCTGTCCACGAGGAACAGTTAGTAACACAGTATACACTTTTAAAACACAACTCATTATTTTTCAATGGTAAAAGCAATAGCCTTTAAAGATAGCTAAGAAAGTGATCACACGTGTTTGCGGTAATGCTTTGTCATTTCCAAGAGATGGGTAGAGGCTGGAAAAATATAGTGAGTAGATGAGCATTTACTAATTAGAATTGGAGACAAAAGACTGAAAATGAGCAGATGTGAATGACAAACACCTTCCCCCTGACGAATTTCCTCTCCCATCATCCCAAAGAGTCCATGCAAAGTAGAGAAATAGTACAGTGTTGATGCAAAGGTTTCCAAAGATTACTTTTCTGGATGCATGACTACCATTTGTGTGTGAGCAGTGTTCTGCAGTGGGTTCATCATTAGTAAGAGTCTGAAATGAACTTCAAAGTGCAGTTTTATAACCTATGGACTTAGAGTTTGGAAAAACATGCAGTAGGGATGAAGCAAACCTAAACCAGTCTGAAAGGGAACTGCACCAGAGCAAGGGGATTTTTTAAAGGCTTATTTCTAACGCTGCGCTTATAAGAATTTATTAGCAAATGTTATATGCCATATGGAAACTTTGATTTATAAACTGCAGGTGTTTCATTCCATTTTTTCAATTATTTAATAAAAATATTTTATAGCAAAGATTTCTTTTTCTTGTTCTCTCCAACCTATTTTTACCAAACTGACCATAACCACACGATGCCACTTTTCTTTAAATGAGATTCAAGATGCCCTCTTCAGGGAATTCTTCTCCCATAGAATTAAAGAGAAACCTAACAGCAGAGTTTCCTCAGGTTTGGGGTCCTATGAATGTAAGCACTTACATGAATCTATGGCACTTACATTACTCTATGAATAACTATGAGCTGATATATTTAATTAAAAGCCCTTCATACTGTCCTGATGTACTGCCATAGGAGACTGTTTGTCCAAATGTCCTCTCACCTCTCCTGTTACCTTCACAAGTCTTGGGAAATCTGGCAAAGAAGCTGTCTTGTAAAGATTTCTCCCACATGTAGGATATCTATACATGTTGCTCATTGGTTCCTTTGTTGTACAAAGACATTTTTTTCTTTAAATTTCACAAGATTCTCTCTTGAGTCTAGTTCTTATGATGCTGAAATTCTTTCCTCAAAGTCATTACCTACCTCAGTATCTTAAAGATTAGTTCATGTATATTCATTTAATAGTTTCAACATTTTGGGTTTAAAATTAAGGTCTGTATTCATTTTTAGTTTATTTCTGTACAGGATTAAAAGCATGGATCTAATTTCAGTCTTCTGAAGGTGAATATCAAGTTTTGTCCGCATTGTCTAATAGGCTATCTTTTCCACAATGTATGTTTTTGTCTGTTAAAAATTAGGTGAATATAGCTTTGCTGATATATTTGCAGGTCCTCCTGTTCTGTTCTGTTCTTTTCTGTTCTGTTCTGTTCTGTTCTGTTCTGTTCTGTTCTGTTCTGTTGTTCTGTTGTTCTGTTGTTCTGTTGTTCTGTTGTTCTGTTGTTCTGTTGTTCTGTTGTTCTGTTTCTGTTTCTGTTCTGTTCTGTTTTGTTTGTCCACTGTCTATTTCTATGCCAATACTATGCTATCTTTTTTATTGCCACATAATTTGAGGTCAGATATTGTGAGATTTCCAGCTGTCTTCTTACTCTAAAATTGCTTTGATAATTTATCATCTTTTGGGATTCCATATGAATTTTTTTGTATTTGTTTTTATATATGTGAAATAAAATTATATTTTACATGTTTTGCATTGAATCTGTAGATTAATTTTTGTAGTATAGCCTTTCTCACATCATTATTTGCCATCCAAGAATATGGATGATACTTCCATCATATAATGTCTTCTTGATCTCCTGTTTCAATATGATGAAATTGTAACTGCAGAGCTGTTATCTTCTTTTTAATCATATATAGTCCTAGGTCCTTAGAATAATTTTGAATTGGTTATTTTTCTATTTTTATGAGGGTACATATGCAGACTACTATTTAATATATTTACTTGGCATCCTTCAATTTTATAAGTCTTTACTAGATTTAAGATTGTTCGACTATTATACTGGGGCTAGTGGGTAAAGAACCATGTAGTTCGAGTTGTCTTTACTATTTTTCTTATTTATGTGTCTTTCTCATGTGTAAGTAAGTACTATTACCAAGATTTGAAGAATTACATCAAATGAGAGAGGGGGAATGGGCATTCTTTTCTCTTTCTTTAACTTAACAGCTATACATCAGAGAAGGGAGTAATATCCAGAATTAACAAATAACTGAAAAAAATTAAAAACAATGGACACAAAACTGCTAATCAACAAATAGGGTCATTATTTGAATAGATTGTTTTCAAAAAAAGAAGCACAGATAGTGTTTTTTTAATATTTTTATCCACCAGGTAAATGCAAAGTAAAACTACTTGAGATATTACCTCACCCCAGTCAGAATGGCTATAATCAAGAAATCTGACAACAAATATTGGAGAGGATATGAAGAGAGAGGAACCATTATTCACTACTGATTGGAGTATAAATTAATCCATTTATTATGTGTGTCAGTTCTGTGTTCCTTGAAAACTAAAAATACAATCACCAACTAACCAAGCTATTTCATTTTTGAGCATATACACTTAGAGAACTCTATACACTACCATGCGGATATTTTCACCCCCACAATTATTGTTGCTTTATTACTATGACAAGGAAAGGGAGCCAACCTAGTTGTTCATCAACCATTGAATAAATAATGAATATTTGGCACGTATATAAAATAGAATAGTATTCAAATGTAAACGAGAAAATCACAAAATTTACAGGAAAATAGGTGGATTTAGAATGGTCACCTAATCTCAGAAAGAAAAGAAAAATCGATATTCCCTTTCATGTGCAATTCTAGATATAATGTATAGGTGCATTTACATAAACTAATGTTTACATGAATGTAGTATGACTTGTAGAAAGGAGAACAAGAAAAGGGTACTATAAGGTGACAAAGGAGGGCATAATGCAGGTACAGGATGACAAGAGTTTTGTAAAAGGACAAGCAATTAAATGTTTTACTGGTTTTAACTCTTCTCTCTCTCTCTCTCTCTCTCTCTCTCTCTCTCTCTCTCTCTCTTTCTCTCTCTGTATGTGTGTGTGTGTGTGTCTGTGTTTGTGTGTGTGTGTGTGTGTGATGGATAAGTGAATAAAAATTAATAATGAAATTAATTTTGAATAATAATAATGTAATTAATAATGAAAAATCCTATGCAAAGCTCCAAACCTTTAGAACACTTTAACTTCAGAGAATTTCATACAGAGCAAAGACTGGAGAAGTGCTTGATTGGCTAGGGAAATTGTTCTATTGATGTTTTTGTATTTGAAAATTCACTAGAATTAAGTAACTTTTAAAGATCTTTTAGGATGCCTTGCTTTCTACATAGGCACAGACTATCTCACTCTTTGATGTTGTACTTAGGTAGTACTTGCTCTGCCGAAATCAGTTAAAGAACCAAGAGTTTTGGCCAGCTGCTCCCTTGGTCCACACAAAAGCCATAAATTATTTATTGGAATAACCATCACTTCAAGTGGGTGATTGGTCAAGTGCTATCAAGAGACACTGCATCAGGAGAGTTTAAAAATACAAGTTGAAATTGGCCATAGAATTTTAACTTACTATGAATTGGAAATGGTCCAGGTTACAATAAATGTCAGAAATCTTTGGGAGGTGGCAGAGAACACCTGTATATCTTACAGAAAAGACCTTGTGTATGCCTCATGAGACTATATTAAAAGATAATTATTTTTTAAATTAACAGTCAAGAAATGCAACAATGGAAAAATATCATGTTCATGTCATAAAAGAAGAAAAAAGCCAGGTAGAACAGTATTCTGTACCTACAACAACAATACCTGAAGTTGGGCAGCAATAGAGAAATAAAAGTTCATAATTGAATCAACCACAGTAGAGAGCCCACAATGATGTGTACTTCCTTGTAGCCAGAGTTGATATTGAAAGGGTAAAAATGGAAATAGCATTTATTGACTGCTTATTTATGTAAGGAATTGTGACCCTAGCTTTATGTGTTATTATAACACATAATGTCGCTAGCAGTGGCCTGATGTTCCCCGCAGGGGAGTGTGGCGATCGCACACCTCCACTCAGGCACTCGTATACTGGACCCCGGCCTCAAGAACTACCTCAGTACTGATAAGATAGGACTTGACACTCTGATTAGGTTTTGAATGCTTTATGTCAGTCTCCAGCACAACTACACACACAGCATACAATATGTTATCAGAGTAAAGATAATGAAGGCTATAACAATATAATAGTTAAACATTTCACTCTACTGCATATTGGGGTATATGACCTGATGAGCAGCCTCTGGGTGCAGGCGATCTGGAGGGCTGTGATAACAGGAATGAGTCAGGTCGAAGGATGTCTCTCTCACTCGGCTGGTTTTGGTTTTGAAGTGGAGCTTGACTGCGAAGTCTCGAGTGGTCAGTAGTCTCTGGTGGTTTCTGACGAGTTGGTGTGGTCAGTCTTGAGTGCTCAGGAGGATCACGTCAAGCGGCCGTGGCTACCAAGAGCGGAGGATCCTTCGGCGTCTGAGGCTTCCTCCTTTGAGTCCAATTTGATGTCATGATTGATGTGTTGGGCTGATAACCATTCGCGTTTGGTTATCAGGTCGGGTTGTTTTTAAGTCCAAATTTTTACTTCTTTTGAGATGTTTTTCTGCACAAATATTTACTTCACTAATACACTTCAGCATTCTTAAATAACACTCTAGGCAAACAACTTGCTTTTCACAGCAAGTCTCACTGCACAAATATTTTGTTCTACCTATTACAAGATGGAGTGGGTCTTGCTAAAGACCTGCTCCTTACACATAAAAATTGCCATGTAACCAGATACTAGAAATTTTATCAGGTTTTGCATGATTTATTATTTATTTAATATTCATGATAACTACAGATAACTTTTATCTTGAAGACTTATAAAGAAATTAGAATTTTTCATTTGTTAAATAAGCTATGATTTAAACATGAAGAATTAGCACACTTAATTACTTTAATGGTCAATGAAGTAGATTATATTTAGCATTAAGGTCTAAACTGAGGTGAGGAAGCTGAGGCACAGAAAAATGAAGTACATTGTTCAGAGTTACATAGCTGATAAAGACATTAGTCCATTTGGTGCTATTTTATCAGAATACGAGAGCCTGGTAATTTATGAAGAATTACACAATTCTTCATAAATTATGAAAGCTAGGAAATTCTCGATAAACCAATTGAGAACTGATGGGTACCTTTTCCTCTGTCATAACATGGTAGTGGAATTACATGGGTAAGAGATAACAAGGATATAGCCATCCATCATATGAAAACAACTCCCTCACTAATGACATGATCTACACATGTGATTCTTCCTGACCTAATTATCTCTTAAGGCTCCCATTTCTTTCTTTCTTTTTTTTTTTTTTTTTTTTTTTTTTTGGTTTTTCGAGACAGGGTTTCTCTGTGTAGCCCTCGCTGTCCTGGAACTCACTCTGTAGACCAGGCTGGCCTCAAACTCAGAAATCTGCCTGCCTCTGCTTCTCAAGTGCTGGGATTAAAGGAGTGCGCCACCACTGTCCGGCTCCTCCCAAATTTCAGTACGAATACCGAGGCAAGACAGTGCAAGATGGCACTTCTCCAGTGACACTACAGTTTTTTCCGTTTATAGATTCTGCATTTCCCCTGTTCAAGTGTTCATGGCTTTGCTTTGGATTGCTGGGGTCTCCAAAGCCAAGTTTATGGATCACATTAACAACTGTGCAGGGCACCTTACTGCACAGTTATGAGCTTCGTTATTCCCCTCCTCTGAATTTCTCGTTCCGTTTCCAACGATATCTATTTCCTTCCTTGATATTGTAGATATTTTTGTAAGCCACCTCAAGCATTTTGTTTAACGGAACAAGTAGAAACATATATGTGCATGGAAATGTCCCTTACCCCCACCCCAGTGCATGAGTAAACCATGAATATGTAGCAATGCCCATGGAGGTGAACTGGACCTCTCTTCTGCCCAGGTGTGGTGCAATACCCATCTCCCGCTTCCCTTCATCTTTCGTAGGATCCCTTGGTACCCAGTGCAGCCTGCCCAGGGGCCTAGTAGACGGTTTCTGGTTACTTCTGCTCCACCTTAACGCTTCCTGCCTCATACACTAATCTGGAATCCCCCAGATTGTAGAACCTATTCCAAGAGCTGGGATGAAGGGGAAGAAAAGTGCAGGTGCCGAAGGCGGGCTGGGATGGCGCGTGGCGGGTGTGTGTGGAGACAGAGCAGAAGGAGTGAAGAATTTCCTGGGGTGCCCTGTCACTAACCCCAAACCCACATTCAGCTGCACACCCCCGCCAGTCATTCCATGCCACCCACCAGCGTTCTTTCGCCTCAGTAGGAGAAAGCAATTTGCATCCAACCAGCAGGATTAAGATAGATGCCGAGAGCTAGCTTTCTCATCTCACAAACCGGTTTCATCTCACCGAGGCTGCTGTGCGCAAGGCAGTGGGGGTGGTTCCATCGTCATGTGGCCCCTGCGGGCTGAGTTCCAGATTTGTGGTTCATGCCTTAGAGGTTGCCGAGTGAGTAAACAGCTAGACATGCTGTCTTCTGGGGACCGAAGACACTTAAGCCTGACCTGGCTGGCTGCCAGCTCCTGCAGGGCGGGTGTTTAAAGTCGGGGAGGCAGGCATGGCTCTGTTTTGTAATTATCTGGGGTGGACACCGGGCATCTGGGCTTTTAGTTTGAAGAGTGCTATGGGAAATGGGAAGCAGGACTCCGCATCCTGAGCCCGGCTTTGTCCTTGGGGCTTCTCCCAGCACGGGAAAGGGCAGAGCAGAGTGTAGGATTCTTTGCAAGAGCTGAGAGCTCTCCAAGTCTCTACCTTTCCCTAAAGAACGAGCATTCACATTCCTAGGCCCGCAGAACTATCAGAAGGACTCAGTAGTGATGTGTGTGCTTGCAAAGCTCTTGCCCTGTGTCACGCATCATGCTAGATGCTTGGCATGCAGTGATAATGTACGCGTTGAGACATGAGAACGTGTGAGCATTCGACAATACGTAAAGGAACCGTTACACCACCCTTACCAGTGACTGTCTGTGGCTTTCA
>JADRCC010577821.1:0-26100 GCA_019843855.1 Hylomyscus alleni
AAAATGTTCTTCCACACTGCAGTGTACCTGTGACCCGGCTTGGATTATGTATTTTCATCTTCTGCCTCAATTACTGATTTATATTTCTCGTTATTATATATAAATGTGCCTCCTACTTCCCGGATATAATGTCCTTTTCTAGCTCCAGCCACATGGGTCTTCGATTCTATCACTGCTGTTTTTCCATCGATTCCAGTCTATCATCTCTTCCACACTCACATTCCCCCACCTTCATCCCCTTACCCCCATCCTTTATCATCCCCCTATCCCATAGCATCCTCTAACTCTCTGCTACTCTACCTCCCTACAAGACGGACTTGTACACCCATAGAATCCCAAGACTTACCATTCCACCTATACCTCTAGCAGCCCCCTTCCACCTTTAATATTTCACATCAGAAATGCCCATCTGACAATCTGATGTAGACCATACCATGTGCTTACCTAAGCATTCCTATCTCTTCTCATACCCTATAAGGGCTGTGAACTCCGCACAGACAGAAGTTGCTATCTCTTCTCAGCATCCAGTGCATGCCATAACCTAGTAAAGATATAAACAATGTATTTTTAATTAATGATGGTTGGAACGTTATTATGTCTCGACCCAGTATTCTTACTTATTAATAGCTTATGTTGAATAGAGACAATTGTGGCTTGTAGAGCTCTGCATCAATCTCAGAACAGGAAATAAAGATGAGGGATTCAAAACCTTTTCAGTCTTTTGATGTATACATTCCATGATGTACACTCTGATTTTTAGTTTAAAATAGCAGGACTCATACCTAGATACAATTTTAAACTATTCCAGAGGATTCGTTTCCCCAAAGGAAACAAAACATTGCTTTGCCGTTCTAAAAATAACATTTGTTTTCACTGATCTAAGATCCAGTTTCTCACGGTGAGTTATCTTCCTAAAGACACCCAGAGTATTTGTCTCATAATTATTCCTTGGAAATCACTCATAATTTCCTATAATCCTGAAAATGACTTACATGCTTTCTAAAGTGAAAAATGGTCTTATGTTTTATTAAAGAAAACTAAAGTATTTATTTTTTAATTAAAAATATTTAAATGTTACGGATTAGCTACAGGTTCAATCCGAACGACCAGGTAGTTTAAAGTTTAAATGATGCATCTTTATCTAGAAGACAAACAATTTCAGAATAGGAATTTGTTCAAAGGTCTTCAAAACATACCAATTAAGACACAGAGTTTTATTTTGCAATATCAGCACAAAGAGAATCAAACTATTGGGCTTCACGTTATAGTTTAATATAGAACTCAATGTCTTTTTATTTGTTTATTTATATTTCTAGATTGTTTTGTTTTTTTTCAGTTTTATTTATTAATTATTTTATTTGTTTACATTTCGAATGTTAGCCCCCTTCCTGGTCTCTCTTCCATGAACGCCTCACCCCATTCTCCTCATCATTGCCTCTAAGAGGGTCCTCCCCTACCCACCCACACATACTCCTGCTTTTCCTCTCTAGCATTCCCCTTTGGCGAGGCATCAAGCCTTCACAGGATCAAGGGCCTCCCATCCCAGTGTCGCCAGATGAGGCGAGCCTCTGCTACTTATCTGGCAGTGGCCATGGACCAACCCATGTATATACTTAGGTTAGTGGTTTAGTCCCTGGGAGCTCTGAGGGGTCCTGATAGTTGTTCTTCCTATGGGGTTGCAACCCCTTCAGTCCTTCCCCTAACTCTTCCATTGGTTTACCCGGCTGGCTCAGTCCGATGGTTGGCTGTGAGTATCTGCATCTGTATTAGCCTGGTGCGGGCAGAGTCTTTCAGAGGACAGCCATACTAGGCTCCTGTCTACAAGCACATCTTGGCATCAGCAATAGTGTTGGAGTTTGGTGTCTACTGAAGGTTAGATCACCTTTCCTTCAGCCTCTGCTCCATTTTTGTCCCTGCATTTCCTTTAGACAGAGACATTTCTAGGTTAAAAATTTTGAGATGGGTAGGTGGCCCCATCTCTTCACTGGGCTACCTGGAGGTGGTCTTTGTAGGTCCTATTTCCCTGCTATTGATTATTTCAGTGACTGTCATCCACACTGGGTCCTGGAAGCCTCCTCTTACATCCGTAGCATCTGGAACTTTTTAGTGGTTCCTCAAGTTTCCACCTCCAACTGCTACTTACTTTATTTGTTCTCCTAGCCTTCTGGACTTCTCCCTTGTCTCTTCCCATACCTGGTCCTACCATACCTTTCCCCCTACCTCTTTCCTCTCCCATCCTGGTCCCTCCCTCCCTCTGCCGCCTATGATTATTTTCTTCTCCTTTCTAAGTAGGTTTGGAGCATCCATACTTTGACCTTCCTTCTTGTTAAGCTTCATATGGTCTGAGAGCTGTATTATGGGTATTCTGAGCTTATGGGCTAATATCTATATATCAGTGAGTAAATACCAAGTATGTACTTTTGAGTCTGAGTTAACTCATTCAGGATGATATTTTCCAGTTCCATCTATTTGCCTAAAAATTTCGTGAAGTCATCATTTTTAATAGCTGGGTAGTATTCCTTTGTGTAAATGTACCACATTTTCTGTGTCTATTTTTCCATTGAGGGACATCTGGGTTGTTTCCAGCTTCTGGCTATTATAAATAATGCTACAATGAACATAGTGGAGCATGTGTTCTTGTTATATGTTGGAGCATCTTCTGGAAATATGGTCAGGAGTGGTATAGTTGAGCAATAGCTTTGTAAAAGGAGGTAAAAAATGAATCAATTTGCATTCTTCTACATGCAGAATGCCAGTTAGACCAGCACCAATTGTTGAAAATGCTGTCTTTTTTCCACTGTATGGTTTTGACTCCTTTGTCAAAGATCAAGTGACCATAGGTGAGTGGGTTTGTTTCTGGGTACTCAATTCTATTCCATTGATCTACCTGTTTGTCCCTGTACCAATACCATGTGGTTTTTAATCACTATTTTTCTGAAGTACAGCTTGAGGTCAGGGATGTTGACTCCCCTAGAAATTCTTTTATTGTTGAGAATAGTTTTGCTATCCAGGATTTTTGTTATTTCAGATGAAGTTGAGAATGGCTCTTTATATCTCTTTGAAGAACTGAGTTGGAATTTTAATGGGTATTGCATTGAATCTGTAGATTGCTTTTGGTAAGATGGCCATTTTTACTATGTTAATTCTGCCAGTCCATAAGCCTGAGAGATTTTTCTCTCCTTTGAGGTCTTCAATTTCTTTCTTCAGAGTCTTGAAGTGTATGTTATACAGATCTTTCACTTGTTTGGTTAGAGTTATGCCAAGGTATTTTATATTATTTATGACTGTTGGGAAGGGTGTTGTTTCCTTAATTTCTTTCTCAGCCTGTTTATCCTTTGTGTAGAGAAAGGCTTCTGATTTGTTTGAGTTAATTTTATATCCAGACTTTGCTGAAGTTGTTTATCAGGTATGGGAGTTCTCTGGTAGAATTTTTGGGGTCACCTAAGTATACTACTATATCATCTACAAATAGTGATACCTTGATTTCTTCCTTTCAGATTTGTATCTCTTTGACCTCCTTTTGTTGTCTAATTGCTCTAGTTAGAGCTCCCAGTACTATATTGAATAAATAGGGAGAAAGTGGGCAGCCTTCTCTTGTCCCTGATTTAGTGGGATTGCTTCAAGTTTCTCTCCATTTAATTTGATGTGTTGGCTTTTGGTTTGCTGAATATTATTTTTATTATGTTTAGGGATGTGCCTTGAATTCCTGTTGTTTCCAATACTTTTAACATGGAGGGCTGTTGTATTTCGTCAAAGGTTTTTTCAGTATCTAATGAGATGATCATGTGATATTTTTCTTTGAGTTTGTTTCTATAGTGGATTACATTGATAAATTTCTGTATATTGGATCATCCCTGCACTCCTGGGTTGAAGCCCACTTGATCTTGTTGAATGATGGTTTTGATGTGTTCTTAGATTCAGTTTGCAAGAATTTTACTGAGTATTTTTGCACCACTATTCATAAGCAAAACTGGTCTGAAGTTTTGTTTGTTGCTTGTTTGTGTGGCTTCATAGAATGAGTTAGATAGTGTTCCTTGTTCTTTCTGTTTTAATTTTGTGGAATAGTTTGAGAAGTATTAGAATTAGATGTTTTTTGAAGGTGCAATAGAATTCTGAACTAAAACCATCTTATCCTGGGCTTCTTTTGGTTGGGATACTTCTAATGACTGTTTCTATTTCCTTAGGGGTTCTGGGACTGTTTAGGTAGTTTATCTGGTCCTGATTTAACTTTGGTACCTGGTATCTGCCTAGAAAATGATCCATTTCATCTAGATTTTCCAATTTTGCTGATCCTTTTGTAATAGGATTTGATCCTTTTTGAATTTCCTCAGTTTCTGTCATTATGTCTCCTTTTTCACTTCTGATTTTATTAATTTGGATACTATCTCTGTTCCCTTTAGTTAGTTTGGCTAAGTGTTTATCTATCTTGTTTATTTTTTAAAAGAACCAGCTCTTAGTTTTGTTGATTCTCTGTATAGTCCTCTTAGTTTCAGCTCTGAGTTTGATTATTTCTTGACATCTAAGTCTACTCCTCTAGAGTGTGTTTGTTTCCTTTTCCTGTAGAGCTTTCAGATGTGCTGTTAAGTTGCTAGCATAGGATCCTTCCAATTTCTTTATGAAGGTACTCAGTGCTATGGAAGCACTGCTTCCAGTGTGTCCCACAAATTTGGGTGTGCTACACCTACATTTTCTTTAATTCTAGAAAGTCTTTAATTTGTTTCTTTATTTCTTCTCTGACAAAGTTATCATTGAGGAGTAGAGTTATTCAGATTCCATGAGCATGCAGGCTTTCTGTTGTTTTTGTTTTTATTGATAATTTGCCTTTGTCTGTGGTGATCTGATAGAATGCATGGGATTATTTCAGTCTTCTTGTATCTGTTGAGGTTTGTTATGTGTCTATTTGTATGGTCAGTTTTGGAGAAGGTACAATGAGGTGCTGAGAAGAAGGTATACCCTTTTGTTTTGGGGTAAAATGTTCTGTAGGTATATGTGGTTCATAACATCTGTTAGTTTCACTGTGTTTCTCTTCAGTTTCCATTTCCATGGTTTGTCCATTGATGAGAGTGGGATGTTTAAGTCTCCCACTATTATTGTGTGAGGACCAATATGTGTTTTGAGCTTTAGTAATGTTTCTTTTACAAATGTGAGTGTCCTTGCACTTGGTGCATACATGTTCAGAATTGAGAGTTAGTTTTGGTGAAATTTTCCTTTGATGAGTATGAAGTGTTCTTCTCCGTCTCTTTTGATAAACTTTGGTTGAAAGTCTATTTTATTGGATATTAGAATGACTACTCCAGTTTTATTCCTGGGACACTTGCTTTGAATTTTTTTCATCCTTTTTAGTCTGAAATAATGTATGTCTTTAGCTCTGATGTGTGTTTCCTGTATACAACAAAATCCTAGGTCCTCCAGTCTGTTAGCCTATGTCTTTTTATTGAGGGAATTGAGTCCATTGATGTTGAGACATATTAAAGACCAATGATTGTTATTCCTGTTATTTTTGTTGTTAGTGGTGGTATTATGTTTATCTGTTTCTCTTCTTTCAGCTTTGTTGTGATATGATTAATTTCTTGTGTTATCTTGGATGCAGTTTCTCTCCTTGTGTTGAAGTTTTTCTTTTATTATCCTCTGTAGACCTGGATTAGTGAAAAGTTATTGCTTAAACTTTAGGTCAAAATTTTAATTTTCTTGTGTCTTAGGGTATCCAGGGCTTGCTGTGTTGGGAGAATTAGTTTCTGATGTTGCTAAGTGGCACTGGTTTCTGTTGCATATGTTTCTGAGCTTGCCTGATCTGGTTATCTCAGTTGTTAACTGGCCTTGCTGTCTCTGACTGGATCCTGTTCCTCCTCTGAGCCTGTTATGGACCTCCTGGGAGTCAAGCTGTCTCTGGGTGTGGGAGGGAGTCTGGAGCACCAGCTCTGCCCAGTGCCAAGTTGTGGGCTAAATGCCTTTTTTTTTTTTTTTTTTTTTGCATAACTATTTGAAGGAAGGTTACAGAAAGCAACATGAAGAAAAAGGATATTCTGGTAGATAAATTTCAGCCATGGTGCCTAAATCCACTACCATTGCTTTGCAATGAATATGCAAATATATGTGCAACAGCACATGCAAGTGTATGTGCAATTGCACATTCAGGATGACACATTATATAGTTTCTGAATCCAGGTTAAGTAGCTAAGTCTATTCATGCTCAAGCTGAAGTCTTAAGTCCCGAGAGAAGTCCACTCTACTCTAGCATCTATGCATTAAGCAGAACCCATCTTCCTTGCATTTATGTTCTGGAACAATGATTCTCCACTTTCCTAATGCTTCAACCCTTTAATACAGTTCCTCATGTTGCATTGACCTCCAAACATAAAATTATTTTGATTGCTTCTTCATAACTGTAATGTTTCTATTGTTATGAGTGATAGTATAAATACCTATGTTTTGCAATGGCCGTAGGTGACCCCTGTGAAAGGAGCAGTTAATCGCTGAGGGTTGTGACGCACAGGTTGAGAACCACTGTCCTAGACTAAGGCTGTCTCATAGGCATAGTGATTCAGTCTGTTGTAAATGCACTGTGCCCCTCTGCCTCTATCATTTTACTAATACCTGACTTAGTTTGCCTGTTTGAAGGGATTTATTCTAGTTGGTGTTTTATAAGCACCATCCTTGTGTCCTGTGAGAGATGGCATAGAAGCAGATCTTCATTGTGGATTTCCTGAATGATAAACTGTAAGTATAACATATCCTTGCTTAATATTTATGTTCCAGATCCATGTTTCTTATTTGTAAAATAATCACTGTATTGGTAAAAATCAGTTGACTAAAATATTTGTGCAATTGGGGGGTGGCTTTTACACTTGTGCTCTCCTTGTTTTTTCTTGTATGTCAAGTACAGGCAAAAAATATGATTATTACTTTTACTAAGGTCAAGATTAGTAGGTAAAGAAGGAGGAAATAATTTAGCTCTGTAAGGGTGGAGTGACAAGTAGTAAACACATTTTCAAAAAGTCATGCTTTGTGTTGCTTATGTTGTTGGACACATTTTCCTTTTTGCTGGCTTATTTATGAGCATTCGTGTGTGTACATATACACTGTAAATATAGGTAAAATAAACTCTTTACTGTATTATAAATCATAATACTCCAAGAATGAGTAAACCTACATTACTTTATACAAAGCAGTATTCTTCAAAGTCATGTATAAATCAGGTTTTATGCTCTTGACTATTAAGCCATTTTTTTTTCTGTTGACTGACAGTATAATTTCAGAGATGTACCTCCCAGAGAAAGATACTGGCTTCTGAGGCTTATAAAATGTTAGGTCAGAATGCAGCCTACCTCTTCCCACCTTACATTTCAAAAGAAATTATTATTTCCCGGTAAAGCATTTCCTGTAGCCCTTGAGCCCAAAACTATGTCTGCGATGCCATCTAGAACTAGATACCTGCAGAGTGTGATTCTAAGCCACAGAGAAAGCAGTGTCAGATGCTATAACATTCTTTTCTTCCTAAAGAGGCTGAGGGAAGTTCTTACCAGGCTCATCTCTGTCTCTCACCATAGCTGAATTATCTGCAATCTTTTCTGTACATGATGGTTTTAGATAAAAATGTTGTCGTTGAAATAGAAGCCAGCACTCTAGTACTCCTGAAAAACAAAGGAATTTATCCATAAATGCAATATAGGCATAAGCAGTTTTACAAATTGCTAGAGTTGAAACTGAAAGCCTTTTTCTCTGATTCCATGTTGCCATTTAGACAATTTAAAAAGCACATTAACTTAAATGTATCTTAGTGCCTCCTCGCTTTGGCACAGTGTAGGGAGATTTAGCATTATTAATTATAAACAGCAGCTGTGATAGCATGTACATTTCCTGTGAATGGTTATGGTTGCATCTGTCATGCCTCTGTAGGGTAAAATGTGGACTAAAATATATTTACTGACATCGGGTGACAGCTCACAGGAAGAAGGCAGGAATGAGCCATGTTCTGTACATTACTGTGAATGATCTCCTGCTTTTATTATTGTGTTTTCAGAGGTTTGTGTTTTATCACGTCTGAAAAGAAATCATTTTGATCTGCCATCAGAGATGTAGCATCAAAAAATTTGCTTGCATTTCCTGAGAAACGGTAACATGATCGTTCTCACAGTGGCATTTCAGTTGACATAGTTACTTTTGCCATCCTTCATTTTGATGAAACTCTAAAGAATCCAAGGTGACCTTTTTCTTTCGTCTTTGTTACAAGTCACAAATGCTTATTTTTGTTGTTGTTATTGTTAAATCTGATCTCTTCTTAACTGACATTGCCATGAATAAAAGCAAGACTCAAACCTTTCCTGTGTTTTCTTCCCCTTAAATCGTAGTCTGTGATGGACCTAAAAGTTTTATCCATTAAGAATAGGTAACTTAAGAAGGATGGGTCATACTGTATTTATCACCTGACATTCATATGTCCAATCGGTCAAATGCTGATTTTCAAGGGCACTGAAGCATCTCATTGCTTAGTGAATTTTGTTGTGGTCATCATGATCATTGTACCATATGAACTCTTTGAGTTACTGCTTCTCCAAGATATATCCCATAGACCTAGAGTTTAGAGAGAAACAAACTAAGATTATCAATCAAAATGATAGTGGCTGTGGTGATGGATAGGTGCTAGACTAATAAGCAAGAGGTTCATTGCTCTGATCAACCCCTGATGATACTATCCCACGCAAGAGGATTGCTCTCTGTAGATACTTTTAGCTATAACGCTGTGCTCATTGCAGAGAATGATGTATGATAACCGTAATTTCATTTGTAAATGAGTGAGTTTATTAAGCATGTAGCTTACCTGAAAACCAGTAAGGAAGAAACAGCAAGCAAGCAGAAAGATAATGTCATTAGTTGGGCTGTTTATAACATCTAGCAAAAGTTACAGGGCTGCTAGCTGGAGTTCTCCACTGAGAATCCTGGGTGGAATAGAACATTTGTCTTTGGTGAGGCTGCCAAGTAAGAGAAGAAGTGATGGTTAGATTAATACCATCAAATCCATGGCTAGAGCTTACTATCATCTACCTGAGATCATGTGTGAGCCCTGCTTAAACCATTGAGCTGCAGTTTCCAATTCAGAGTTCTCGACAGGGCTCTTTCTCTCCATGGATGAGCTTCTAGCTTCTTGCTCCCACTAAATTCAGCAAGAGCAACTTCTGTTGGAAATGGTGATGGAATATATTCTGGATAACTTGTGGCCATTATAGTCCCTTGGGTTCCACTTTGGACCAGTCTGTGTAAGGTCGTTTGATGGCAGCAATGAACTGATTCCCAATTGGTAGACATCATCCACAGAACCTTGAACCCGCCAATGTTATTTATATACTCATTACCTTGTAGCAGTGCTGAGACGGGTATAGTGTTGGATTCTTTTCTCACTTTAGCAGCATAATACCCTTTTGCCTTTTTATCCTGTCTCCTCAAATGATCCCCAAACTAAGATGGTTCAAAAACTGGCAACTATTGACAGTTGAGGGAAAAAACAAACAAACAAACAAACAAACAAACAAAAAACCCAAACAAACCAAAAACCAAACCAACCAAATAAAAACCTCATGTTTTTCCTCTCCTGAAGTTTACTCAGTTGTTTCTGGAGACACAGAGAAAACTTCCAGAGTCTCCTGTTTCTGAGCCCTTGAATCTGTGAGAGGCATATTTGGCACAGGACATATCTCCCAGCAGTCTTTGCTCATACTGCTTCAGAACGATGTTCTGCTCAAAAGTATCCAGACGGACTTCTAAATGAACATGGAGCTATTCTTGGTTATTTTAAAGATGTGATGATGGTAGTGTTTGTTTGACATTACAGTGGAAAGCAAAACTGAACAGAACAAAAAACCAAACTGAGGGTGGCTTGTCGTCTGAGAGTTACAGAAAGGCATGGTGGCACATGACCTTAATGTTGGCACTCGAGAGACAAAGGCAGGTGGATCTCTGTGAGTTCTAGGCTAGCCTGGTCTACTAAAGGAGTTCCAGGAGAGTCTTGGCTGTTACACAGAGAAAATATACAGAAAATATGTCTCAAAAAATGAAAGAAAGGAAGGAAGGAAAGAAAGAAAATAAAATAAAATAAAAAAGTTTGTTTAACCTTGACATAGTTTTGAAAATTGTAGGATACATATTTCTAACTTGGCTTTACTGATGTAAATTGATATAAAATGCTTAGTGGTGTGGAGAATCGTTAGTATATTTCTGAAAGGGTCATTTTGGGCTCATTATTTACCTTAGTTTATTTTAGAGTTTTGCTTCTCAATGCTTATTCTGTGAAGCTGCTCACTCTCAGTCACTATTAATTACTTAGAATACTTTGATAACTTGCACTTTCCTTATTCCCCATAGCCTCTCAAATAAAAGTTTGAACTGTAGTACTCTTAACTGTTGAGCTGTTTCCACAGTCTCCTCTATTTTAAAAACAATACCATTAAGCATTTTTATATAAAACTATATCAGTACAGCCACGTTAGGAACCACCTGCGGTTCCAGATTCAAGAGATCGAACACCCACTTCTTACCTCTATAAGCATTCACGACATACATTCATACACATAAACGTACGTGCACGCACACACACAAACACACAAAACCATAATCATAAAGGTATATCTCTAAAGAAGGAAAGTAGAAATAATTTTCACCAACAGAGACATGCTTATTACTACAGTAACTTAAAGTCCAGTTGAAGTGTTGGCGAATGCATTACCTTGGTGACCATTTGGTCTTGCAGTAACCGAATGCATATTTCCACTTGTTAGCCGTATGGGTGTGCTAGCATACTTGCTTGTGTCTTCTTCGTATTGTAGCAATTAGATACTCTTTGTCTATAGGTGGTAAATTATGTCCATGTGTCACAGTTGGCAGATGTCACAGAACTAAAAGGTTGCGGCGTGTGTAATAAATACACTGCCAAAAAAGAGGTGTCTATGGGTCACTGATCTTGCAGGGTGTGAGGCTGCTGCATGTATTTACAGCTGAGAGCTCACTGAGTGTAGAAAGTGGTCACTCTGGAGGCTTGCAAATGCCTCTCCTAGTGCCTCCATGACTAGATTGTCCCAAATTCTGCAGTACAATGAGGGGCCAAGGGAATCTCTCTCCTCTGCTTTGCTCTTCCCTGCCCTGCCCTCCACTCCCTTTCCCTCCTCTCCCTCTCCGCCCCTCCCTTCTGTTCCCATCCCTTCTCCTCCCCTCCCCCCCCCTCTTTTTTTAATCTTTTACTTCCTTTTCTTTTTTGATATTCTGTGTGTGGGTACACATTTTCGTAAGGACCATGGTATGCTTCTGTGTGTAAAGGTCAGAGAAACTTTGCTATTGGTCCTTGTTGAGGGTGGGGTTCCTTTTGCTGTGTATGTCAAACTAGTTGGTCTACAGCATACCAAGGATTTGCCTTTCTCTCCCTTCTAGTTTTGCCACAGGTGCTTTGGGATCACTGGTGCCTGTGCTGTGTGTCCAGCTTTTACATGGGCTCTGGGGATCTGAACCCAGGTTCTCTTGCTTGTGTGGCAAGTGTTTAACGCCTTGATGTATTTCCTTTCTCAACCTCGGGTCAGAACTCTTGCCTTGATTTTTTGTCGTTTGTTAGTGTTTATTTTGCAGTACATTTTTGAATACTCTGCAGGATTCTAGTTCATTACCTGTGAAGACAATCAGCCTTAGTCCATGAAGGCAAGAGACATAACTAAATGCATGCTGTGTGGTATGGGGCTTTTGTTGTTGTTGCTGCTGCTTTGTGGTTTTGTTTTGTTTTGTTTTGTTTTGTTTTTGAGTGATGGGTCAATGTGTGGTGCTAAGCAATGCAGCAGGCACCATCAGCATGGGAATCTGCACTCAGAGGATATCTGAACATGGAGGACGGTATTGCATTCTAGAAGTCTTCATGTGGTCACTCATAGAGTTTCTTCTGACAACTGAAGAAAGAAAAATATTTCTTTTTCCACAAAAGAAGGTTCTTTCAAGATAGTCTTAGTTAATATAAAACATCTAATTTAGAGTTAGTCTCCCAGGACACTTTAAATGGTGACACATGTTACTTCAAAAAATTCTTTTTTGTGGTGATGGGGGGAGGAATTCCACTTGAATGCCTTCAGTGTGTTCAAAAAGATGCCTCGCGGAACGTCTTAAAGACTGTGCTTCTCTGTGAGTCTAGAGGAACCATCACTGCTCTGTTATATTCTACATGTAGAATTTGAAGACATTTTAGTATTCAGTGGGGATTATACTTTTCCACTCATATGATTGATGGACACTGAAATTGTTCATATAAAAATGAATTGTATGGAATATTGGAAAATATGTTTCTTTACTAGTGAAATTTATTTTACCAATGATGACACCTATGCTGGCCAAAGACAGAACTTATAAATTCCATCGGTCATCATTTTGATTCACTTGACCTTGTATGTTGCAAGAAAAAAAAATTCCAATTCCAGAATTATTTTCTCACTAGTTGCTTGAGTTGTCTCAACACACCGTGCAATAGAAAGTTTCAATCAGTGGTACACTTAAAAAAAGATTTGACAAGTATATTATTTTGATAAAGTGCCTTTCTCCTAATATTGTCTGTATAATATAATTTTCTTTCTTTTCAACAAATAGGAGAGCATTTAAATTTCTAACCGTAGAAGACTGACTTTAGTTCTGGTTTGAACTGGACATTTTGGAGGAAGGAGAATCACAGGAAATAAGAGGAGAGACTGATTACTTTGAAAAGTAGGTGTTACCACGGATAGATTAGTATCCATGAGTGGGACCAGATGTGTTTGCTGCCTTACCTAAGTTAGGATTCTATATTCCCATGGAATCTTGAGCAGATGTGTCATATGCTTTTGTTGACTACATCCACGTTTTGAGAGATACTTTTGAATTGTAGGCAGGACATAAATGGACAATCCTATGTCTATCATAGTAAATGTCTGGCAGGAGGTTATAGCTTGTTGAGTTAAGAGTAAATTTTAAAGGCATTAATAGAAGATTATTTTCAGTCAGTGTAGGAACAGGTGTAAAAGAAGACTATTCTAAGCCTCTGTGATAAAGGCATTTTTAAGTAGAAATGCATATTATTGAGTGAATTGTCTTATGCTTAATGATCATTCCTAGTTAGAAACTAAGGCATAGCTTAGCTGTAAGTAAGACATATAGACACTAGATTTTATATAAAGACAATAAGGATCTAATCATGCACACTAACAGCATAACACATGCATGCATGTAGATTTTGTTTATAGTGCTTTGCAATGTATACTAATTGTATAATGTTCACAGATGAGATTCACTTTTTACAGAGACGGTTCTGTGATTGTCTGACAATCCTTCATGAATTGTTGCATGCAAAATAAGATTCACTGTTAGATGTTAGATTCAATGCAATATGTGATATTTTCCAAAGACATTTTAATACACATTGAAAGAGTTATTAGAAAATAGGCCTATTAATCGCATGGTCTTGTTTTCTTTTTAATCGCAAGAAGAAGTAATGGCTATTGTGTACCGAAAGTAAAGTCAATAAAAGAAAGTAAAGTCAATAAAAAAGAAAGTAAAATCAATTACCATTTCTAAATGTTCAAGCTTATAATTCAAATTCTAGTATGAGACAAACATCAAAAAAGTATCGGTTGGGAATGCCTTAAAATACCCTGGATGACTTCTGTTCAGAATTGTTGGAATCATCAAAAACTGGGGATGTCTAAGAATCTGCCAAGCCAAATAGAGCTCATGAGAAACCAGCTGCATCTCATGAAGGACATGGGTGGGATCTGGGAACTGTTAAACAGCAATGGTAAGTGAAGTTAACCAAGTCTGAATCACCATGGGCATTGGTTGACATTAATATAAGAAATTTTCCTTGATATGGATACAGACTTTTTTTCGGTACATCTAAAACGCATTATACAAATGAAATCTATTTGCAAATAGAAAAATGTGTATAAAGTAACTTTGATTGTTCTATTCCATACTTTTTATTGGATATTTTCTTTATTTACATTTCAAATGTTCTCTCCTTTCCAGATTTCCCCTCTGAAAACCCCCTATCCCCTTCCCCCTCCCCCTGCTTCTATGAGAGTGTTTCCCTACCCACCTACCCACTCCAGCCTCCCTGCCCTGGCATTCCCCTACACTGGGACATAGAGCGTTCATAGGACCAAGTGCTTCTCCTCCCATTGATGACCAACTAGGCCATCCTCTGCTTGGTCCCTCCATGTGTACTCTTTGGTTGGTGGTTTAGTTCTTAGGAGCTCTGGGGGGGATCTGATTGGTTCATATTGTTGTTCCTCCTATGGGGTTGCAAACTCCTTCAGCTCCTTGGGTCCTTTCTCTAACTCCTCCATTGGCAATCCTGTACTCAGTCCAATGGTTGTCTAGAAGCTTCTGCCTCTGTATTTGTCGGGTTCTGTCAGAGCCTCTCAGGAGACAGCTATATCTGGCTCCTAGGATGTGAGGGCAAGCTGGCTTTGATATCTGTCTTAGTCAGGGTTTCTATTCGTGCACAAACATCATGACCATGAAGCAAGTTGAGGAGGAAAGGGTTTATTCAGCTTACACTTCCATTTGGCTGCTGATCAACAGAGGAAGTCAGGACTGGAACTCAAGCAGGTCAGGAAGCAGGAGCTGATGCAGAGGCCATGGAGAGATGTTCCTTGCTGGCTTGCTTCTCCTGGCTTGCTCAGCCTGCTCTCTTATAGAACCCAAGACTTCCAGCCCAAGGATGGCACTAATTGAGAAAATGCCCCACAGCTGGATCTCATGGAGGCACTTCCCCAATTGAAGCTCCCTTCTCTGTGATAACTCCAGCCTGTGTCAAGTTGACACACAAAACCAGCCAGTACAATATCTATTCCGTATTTTTACAAACGCTGAGATAAAATGTAATTGAGAGCACTAAGAGACTGAGATAGAAAAGGCCCTAACCTCTTAGAGCAATTGAAGACTAGAGAGTAGTCTCAGCCTGCATGATAAATGCTTCAGAGTTATTGAGCCCCTCATCCTGAGCAACTGAAGTTTATGGATAGAACTGAGGGAGTGTCCATCAGCACACATTATAACCTGTGTGTAAACATATATCTATGTACACAAACCAATGTACAGAAACCAATGCTGCCCTCTCTTCAAAATATTTAAAATAATATTTCTATCTGAAAAAATATACTTGGTTCTGGTAATTCACAGGCACATCTGAAAATACGCAGGTAGTGATCTTAAGCCCAATCTATTTTCCAATGATTTTAATAGCAGGTTGTTTTGGGCCATATGAAAGGACATCTAAAATGGACCTTGCTGAGGCTCTCATACACAATCCTATTATTTGAGTTAGCGAAGAGCAGGGTCCTGAATTGGAGGCCAGAATGGATTATATAACAAGACCCTCTATCAGCGAACAAGTACCAAACTTGCCATACATGATAATAATCTTGATTATAGATATGTCTGTAATCAAGTCTATACAATTCACTTTCAGTACACACTGATTTGTCAACTCTCTAAGTACTCTTGAGATATGGATAACACTTTATCTTCGTTTCCTATATGAAAGGGAAAAGTTAAATACAGAGATCCATATCAGTTTCCACAGACAATGCAATTAGACCAAACTGGTCAGACCATGTCAAGTTCAGAGCTGAGGATAAAGTAATATATGACAGACTAACCAGGAAGAAAATTAGTAGGAAACATGCAACCATGACAACGCTCATTAAAAATATGATTTTAATATCTTTATAATAATGTTGCTGTTTACACAATGAAAACAGCTGGGGAAATAGGTCAGTTGGTAGGGTACTTACCTAGAATTCATGATTCTGGGGCCAATTTCCAGCAGTCTGTAAAGCAAACCAGTTACGCTTGCACATAACTATAGTCTCGGAATTACAGAGGATGAGGCAGGAGGCTCCGACGGTCAGTGTTCATCCTGGGCTACGTGAGATTCTGTCTTTAGGAAAAGTCAATAAAACACACTTTTGAGAAGTGTTAGGAAGTTATTTTATTCCATGGTACCTCCGAGTCACAATTTAAAGTTATTGGATTGCATGTGACATTTATATTAAATGAGATGTTAGGGGCTGCATTTTCTTAACGAGCCATCACCTATTCATGGGATGGTTCTCCTGTGGTAAGCCATGCATCCCATGTTCCGAAAATTGCCAGGACTTTGGTCTCCATGACAGAAGAAAATAAATGAAGTTAAACTTAATAGCTTCTAAATATTATTTATTTCATAATTAAGTATTATATTCACTTTAATTATAAATGAAACAGATTAATGATCGCTTTGAATCATCTTAATAAATTACTATATCTAATACATTGAAACGTTGTAATTGAATGAATTTGCCTTCTTTCCTATTTTCTTCTTTGTTTTCTTTTTTTTTCCCTTAACGAGCTTTCGTTTATATTAAACAGCAGTTGAAGTGAGCAGCATAACCATCAAAATATAATTTTAACAAATGTAAGTTTAATGTGTTTTTAAGGACATAAATACTTTGAGTATTTATAAAATTTTATTTTATTGGAAAAATATGCTTCTTTCCTTCCTTGTTTACGTATTTATAGTTATTTAAATACAACTCGCTGTGCTCCACAGTTTATTTCCTATTAGTTAATATTTGCAAAACATATTTGGAACCGGAGTTCATTGGCTGTGTCTCAAAGGATACATTCAAAAGCAACAATTTTCTCCACCAATAGAATGTTTATTGCAACAGTCAAATATCTTTTTATGATTAAGAAGCTAAATGAACTACTCATATTTGAAAGGATTCTTAGGCTTAATTAGGAGTGAAAAGACACAAACTAAGCGACGGGCTCTGTGAGATACTTATTATAGTCTCCTTGTTATAAGCAACCTTACTTTTACCCACAGAGAGGGGCTTCATTTCCCTTTCCCAGAGAATAAAATTGGATTATTTCCCAAGTATCTGCAATTACATTAAAATCTTTAAATTGTTAACTTCCTATTTTAGTGATGTTTGAAAGTAATTCACAGTAATAAGAGATTTATAATCTTCACATTATACATAAATTTTAGGACCGAGGTGGTGCCGAATCTTCCATGTTAAGTGACTGAGAACAAACCGGATTTATTTGTGGAGTACAACTGCACTGAAGGGTGTTTGAAATCAACCTGAGAATCTCTTAAAGGCAGAGCTTTCGTGCCTCTTCAAAGTGTTTTTATCCTGTCTGGGATGATTCTGGCTGTAAAGCATGCAGCAAGATATTAAAAGCTAATGAAGGCTCAATGCGAAACAGCGCTTGTGAATTTTGATAACTGCTTTTAAATCTTTCATTTTTACTCCCCTTTCAAAACATCCTTTTAAGTCAGTTCTTAGATAAAAAAAATTTACTTAAGCAAGGAGGACCAGATATTGGTGTTGGAAATAAGGACTAGAAAATGCTGTTTGACATCTGTACAGTTCAAGTTATTGTGACATTGTTTCACCTGTTTGGATCTGAGAGGGAAAGAGCGTCCATTCAATACTCTTGGGCAGGTTCAATAGCTGTGCTACGCGTAGATGATTCTAATATTCTCATGCTCATAACAAATGCTTAGGAAACTTTGAAAATTAAAAACTAGTTACAATCCATCACAACGGCCACTCTCGGAAACACTGGGAACATGGACAGCCTTGAGTCTTGCCTTTTCTTCAGTCATATGTCCTTGCATTGCTTCCAAATCAGAGGTTTTTCTCCCTCTCTCTGTCTCTGTTCATGTCTTTGCAGTGTTGACATATGTGGGGAATGTATCATTAAACACAAGAGTGTTTACAAGCTGAATTCAAAATTCTTTATTTCTTCCCTCAAAAGGTAAAATTACCATTTATATAGTCACCTAATATCTTATGACCAGGCTGAAAATTACACATCTTTAAACTACTGTAATTGCTTTTATGGATCCCTTCCTAAAGGTTCCTCTTCAGATCAAATGTCTGACTCGGCATTAAAGACCTCTAAGCACTGTATTTTCTTTTTTTTATTATTTTTATTATTTTATTAATTATTTTATTTATTTGCATTTCAAATGTTATCCCCCTTCCCGGTCTCCCCTCTGCAAACCCCCTTTCTCCCTGTTTCTATGAGGGTGTTCTCCTACACTCCCACTCCTTCCTGCCTCCCTGCCCTAGCATTCTCCTGTGCTGGGGCATTGAGCCTTCACAGGACCAAGGGCCTCTCCTTCCACTGATGTCAGACAAGGCCATCCTCTGCTACATATCCAGCTGGAGCTGAGTTTCCCCTGTGTACTCTCAGGTTGGTGTTTTAGTCCCTGGGAGCTCTGGGAGGTCTGGTTGTTTGATAGTGTTGTTCTTCCTATGGGGTTGCAAACCCCTTCAGCTGCTTCAGTCTTTCCTCTAGCTCCTCCATTGGATTCTGCATAAGCACCTTATTTTCAACAGGGATAGAAGGAAAAGAAAATGACCAGATGAGTGGAATGTACCCTTACAAATTAATGGGTTAATTGTTAAAATCTACAAAAAGCTTCTATTACCCTATGGGCCTCAAAAGACAGCAAGGAACAAGTGTGGTTTATAGCAGAATTGATAAAACCATGGAACTCTAGGTGACATACTGTTGTGTTTCAAATATTAATCAGATATTTGCTCATTTTTCCCATTCTTTGCTTCAGAAAAGAGCTTCATGCTAGGATTTTCCTGCCTCAAAATGTGCCAAGACATTATGATTTTGCATACTCCCCTAGAGGACACAAGATTCATTACAAAACCTTTGTTTGAAAAATTGGAAGAAAGATCAGCTGTAATTATATTTACAAAGTTGAACATCAAAGCATCTATTTTGAGAGGGACAGTTATTCTTGAAGTGAATGGAGTAAAATTAGATATGGTTACAAAGAAAGAAAAATATTTTCTCGCTTTTTTTCCCCTCCCAAAAGGTCATTTTGATTTTTTTCTTCCTTGTAATATACAGGGATTATATATTCCTTTCTTATGAAGAACAGGTTCAGTGAATCAATTAATTAAATTTTCCTTACGCAGCCCAGATTTAACAGTGTGAAAGGTTTTTATTTTCCTTTAAAGATGCTTGCTAATAGAAGGACTGCTTACTTCTTCCAAGGTTATATTTAGACACTTGACAGAGTGACAGGGCTCAGGCCCAGTGTTCCGTGCCCAGTGCAGACCTTTGTGATCAAAGTCACCCTACAGTGTCACACCAAAGCTACTCTCTCTTTCCCAATTTGTGTCACTGTGTGTAATGAAATAAAATACTCCCAATCCTTCCAGGGAGACAACAGAGCCAGAAGGACACCCATCATTTCCCAATATAAGGAATAGTGGGAATAGAAGATGTGAATAGGAGACCATGCCTGGGGAGTACATTAGCAGAGAAGACGTATTTTATTCTTGCTGCAATTTCCTGTTTTCTATTCTTTAAAAAAAAAAAAAACAAACTTCTGATTACAGATAATATTCTAGAGGTTGAGATTAAGAGAAAAAAGATTGCAATGTGCCTTTAAAACAAGAAAAAGAGTAAAGCAATATGCATGCAGTGATCTAATCGGCTAGACTTCAGAAAACTGGGACAGACTCAGGAACCAAGAGGCTGAGCAAAGAAAAGACCTCAGAAGTCGATAAATGCAGGAGCACACTGTATAAATCTCTCTGTCTGCTATTTCTCTCTCTCTCTCTCTCTCTCTCTCTCTCTCTCTCTCTCTCTCTCTTTCTCTCTCTCCTTCAACAGAGGAATAGATACAGGAAATATGGTACATTTACACAATAGAGTACTACTCAGTTATTAAAAACAATGACTTCGTGAAATTTTTAGGCAAATGGATGGGACTAGAAAATATCACACTGAGTGAGGTAACCTAATCCCAAAAGAATACACATGGTATGTACTCACTGATAAGTGCATATTAAGCCAGAAGCTCAGAATACCCAAGATACAATCCACAAACCACATGAAACTCAAGAAGAAGTAAGACCAAGGTGTAGATACTTTGGTCCTTCTTAGAAGGGGGAACAAAATAGCCACTCGAGGAGATACAGACACAATGTGTGAAGCAGAGACTGAAGGAAAGGCCATCCAGAGACTGCCCTACCTGTGGATCTATCCTATATAATTACCAAACCCAAACACCATTGTGGATGCCAGCAAGTGCTTGCTGACAGTAGCTTGATATAGCTGTCTCCTAAGAGGCTCAGCCAGAACCTGACAAATATAGAGATGGATGCTTGCAGCCAACCATTGGACTGAGCACAGGGTCCCCAGCGGAGGAGTTAGAGAAAGGACTGAAGGACCTGAAGGGGTTTGCAGCCCCATAGGAGGAACAACAATATGAACCAACCAGACCCCCCCAGAGCTCACAAATATTGAACCATCAACCAAAGAGTACACATGGAGTGACCCATGGCTCCAGCCGCATATGTAGCAGAAGATGGCCTTGTTGGACATCAATGGGAGAGGCCCTTGATCCTGTGTAGGCTTGATGCCCCAGTGTAGGGGAATGCCAGGATGGGGAACTGGGAGTGGATGGATGGGTAGGGGAACACCATCACAGAAGCAGGAAAGAGGATGGAGTAGGGTGTTCTCAGAGGGGAAACCAGGAAAGGGGATAACATTTGAAATGTAAATAAAGAAAATATCTAAAAAAAAAAAAAAAAAAGTGAAGATCAGGAGTGACTCCTTCAAAGCCCTTGGGAAAGTGTTCGAAAGGCAGTGCCTCCTCTCAAGCAAATGAGAAGCCCGATCAGGCCCTGGGGAAGAAATCAAAGAAGGATTCTGCATCTTCCTCTTATCCACCTCATCCTCCCTGTTCTGCCCAATCTCCTCCTCCTCCTCCAGGTCTTCTTTCTTTTATTCCTACTCTATTCCAGGCCTCCTCTTCTGCTTCCCCCTCCTCCTGTTCCTCTTCCTCGCCCTCTTTCCTTTCCTCCTTCTCCCGGTCTTCCTATTTTTTCCTACTCTATTCCAGGTTCTCTCTTCCACTTCCTCTTCCTCCTCCTCCTCCTCCTTTCCCTCCTTATCCTTCAGGCCTTCTTTCTGTTTCTCTTCCTCTTCCCTTTTTTCCCAGCCTCTCTTCCTCCTCTTACCCAACCTTCTCTTTTCTTCCTTCTCTTTCTCCTCCTTGTGCTCCTTTTCTTTCTCCCTCTAACCCCTTTGCCTCCTAACTCCCTCAGGCTCCTCCTTTCCCCCAGCATCTTCCAATGCTGCCTCTGGCTTTCAGGGTCCATTTTAGAGACAGTTGCCCCCAGCTCTCATGAAGATCCTGAAGGATGGTGGCTAAAAAGGAAGTAATAACAAATTTCAGTTGATATATTCCTCTCCTCAACAACAACAAAAACCTTACAGTTCAGATTTTTTTTTTAAGTGGTAAAAGTACTTAGAATTAACTCAAATTGTCTTCTGTTTGAGAATGTACTGGCTGCTACTTAGTGCCAGTGCAATCATGGCTGTTATTAACTCAAGCTTGGAGGATAAGGAATCTGGATAACATGAATGCATGTTAAGACTATTAGGCCTGATCTCATGTATGGAAATAACTGCTTATAACTCTAGCTCTCAAATTTAAAACTAATACTAATTAAGTAGGTTGTGAGTATTGCATCATAGTTTAGTTTTTCAGTATCAATCATCCAGTGTGTGTGTGTGTGTGTGTGTGTGTGTGTGTGTCTGCATGTATATATGTATGTGATGTTAAGATGTGTGTATGTGTGTGTGTGTTTGTGCACATGTATGCATATATGTATATTACCATGTTTGAATTTAGGGACTGAGCAAGCTAGGCAAACGTTTTACCACTAATGGCACATGTCAGCCCAGAAGTGCACATATGATCAATGCGTTAAACAGGTTAAGAGTCCTGAAAAAATGTTTTTGAGGGTTTTATTTGAATTTTTCAAGTTTTAATTTTATTACTTTTTTTATGCGTTCTTTTTATTCTGTGTGATTAATCTCGACTGCCGTCTTGATAGAACTGAGGGATACCTGAAGGACAATACACCCACTTCCAAGTGTGTGAGACAGGGTGTTTCCAGAGAGGGCTGACTAACATTAACAGGTCAGTTCCCACAGTATAAGTGGCATCATTCGGTAGCCCAGGGCCTGAAAAGGGGGTGTTGTGAGAAAGGAGGAAGCTTGCTTACACAGGCATCCCCCTGCCTCTCTTTCCTCTCCACCATGATGTGAGGGGCTGGCTGTACTGCAACACACCCTTCATGCTGCGATGCATTGAAACCATGATTACAAAGAAGCCCTTTCTCTTCTGAATTCTTCTAAGCATGCTATCCCACTCTTGTTCCTGTTTTCTACATGGGTATCCAGCTCAATGCCTTTCACAGAAGAGATGTAAATGGCATTAGCCCCTTTCAAATTCTAGCTTCAGTTTTTTCTAACCAACTATCTGTGAACTCCCAGTATATAGCACTTTAGTTTATTTTTTTAAAAAAACTCCCCGTTGGTTTCCAAGGAGATGCCAAACATCTGGAGTTGAAGCCAGGGCACTGATACCATAGCTTCAGATGACCTAGTTACCCACTTCTTGCCTTAAAGTATATTTCGGTTTTCTACCACTGAACCACTATAGTTTTATGGGCTCACAACCATTTATTTCTGTGTGTCAGAAATTTAGGGAAGACTTCCATGAGACCCCAGTGTTTTTCTAAGTGCCCTCAAAAGCTGGAGGCAGCTGGAATGATCCTGCTTCCCAGTCTGGCTGTCATCTGCGTTTGCCACTGAAAGCTCCACTGGCATCTCCTTCACGAACCTTTACTTTATAAGCAGAAAACTTACTGTAACCTCGGAACATGGCTTCATTCCTTTCTGGTACAGTTCTTTGTATGAGTCTTCACATCTGAATACACACATTTGATTTTACTGCAAGTTGTCCCTCCATTTCTACAGACTGGGACTGGGTTGCCAAAACTTTGCTGAGACTAAAATCTATAAACATCCAAATATGCGAATGATTTGTTTATTAAAACAATGCCATATGATTTGCATACTCATTATCTAAGCTCCAGTCATTTATATCTAATACAATGTAATTACTATGTAATTCTCTATACAGTATTACTTTGGATAGAATAACAAGACAAAACATATAAGCCTTCTCATGGACAATTTGCTTCATGTATTTTTTTTCTACCATTGATCATTTAGATGTGGGATCTGAGGCTATGGGAGACTGACTACATATGTTAACCATGATGAGGTGATTATCTATCATTCTATCTGTCTGTCTGTCTGTCTGTCCGTCTGTCTATCGAAATGTTGGGGAACAGTCTTTAAAACTCAGGTTGTCTTACCTGTTTCTATGGATACATGCTGCAAGGCAAGGGCTTCTTACATCAATTGCCATCATTCAGTGAGTTAATAGAGTGAAGTATGAGTTTTCTCTCAGACTATATTTCCATACACACAGATATAGGAAAGGAGAAATTTCTAGATGCACATACACAACTAATATATAATGAGGATGCTTTGAAGAAACATTTGACCATGGAGACGTCTGTCAAGAAAAAACAAAGTAAAATGAATGGTACTTTCTGAAAATGAATGGTACTCAATGATAGTGTGATTATTTTCATACATTATGTTTGGAACAAATTTTCAACAAATTCCCACTTTATTGTTATTTGAGGCAAACATTTTTCTGACTTGTGATGTCACAGTATCTGGTGTCCAGGGCTCAAAGGGAAAAGCAGAGTTAAGCAAATTCATTTCCTATTCTTCATTGCTTTGTGAATTAATTTATCTAAGTTACAGCTTTGTTGTCTTTAAATATCCATATTATATTTTCCACTCTTATTATGAATTAAGTTTTGGTAAAAGTGCTTGCTAAGAGTATCAGCTCTTTAGATCACACATATATTTCTGTTGGGAACAATAGCTATATGTATATATCTACATCTTATCACTCTGTCTATCTGTCCTATCTATCTATCTGTATGTCTGTCTGTCTATCTATCTATCATCTATCAGCTATACTTATTCATTATGGTAGGTACTTGAGTTTCTTTTTCATTTAACAACCATCTTCTAACCATTATGGTCTACCTGTTTTGAAAGGTCATAGAATCTTGATCCTGTTAGATTCATATGGAAAGAATTTTAGAAACCTTTATGAAGCTTGTTCCTTTGTTCCACCTTAAGTTATTTATTGCTTTGTCCTGACTTGTTTACTGAAGTGTGGTAAACATAAGAATTTGCTTTTCATATTTGAGGCCCTACAATGGGAACGTTTTTCTTTATGTGATTTGAACTACATTCATGTGCTTTATCACTCGAACTCAGGAGCTGAGGGATCTGGGTTGTAATTTCGAACCACTTGAAATTCTATGTAAATATCTTTTCACAAAATGGAAGATATTATTAATTGAATTAATTAATATCTGCATCCATAAGATGGAGTCTCAATATCTATAGTTTACAATCTCTAGATTTCAGGCTTGAGGTTTTTTTTTTTTTTGGAAATTCCATTTCTGGCCTCATTTGGTTCAGAGATGAAAACATAGTTGTTTTAAAAGTTATCCCATAATTGGCTATTTTTAAATGTGTGAGGGCAATGGGTGTGACTTCAATGGACATTGTAAGGACAGAACATGTAGAACAAAGTCAGATTTTCAGGTAAATATTGCACAGCTCAAGACCTTGGTCAGACATCTCTGTTTTCCTTAACTTGTCTTCACATTTATATTTTTTTTGAAAAGTATAAGAAGATGTAGATTATGTTTGTTTTTTCATTAGGGAACTTTTTATATGATCCTAAGACTATATGGTATAATTAGATTAAATGACAGAGGAAATCCTAGGGGGTAGAGTTTATACTAGCATGGATATACCTAGATTTTTTTTTCCCGTTAATGTTGGCTTTCTTGATTGGAACAGCAGGGGTTCCCTTGAAGAATGATTCAAGGTTTATTAGTGTAAATTATATTCCACATTTAGAATACTTTCAAAAACAAAGTCATGAATATGCATTCTTGGCCTGTAACTGCAGATTCTCTGCCTCTGCTTCCCAGTTACAGACACTTTACATGCTCCCAATCTGTGTACTGCATGGTGCCGATTCTTAGGGAGGCACACACCAACAAAATTCCCTTAAGGTGCATTTGAAGATGAGCTTGCACATGGAGTTCTTTACAGTGACCTCCTGCAGAAACATTCTTAACCATCAGCTGGTACCTGATATCTGAAGCTATACCAAATTAGACTAGAAGCTTTCCAGGTGTACGAAGACTTTATTTAGTTAGTTTACACGAAGACAATGTATCATCTCTTTTAGAAAGCTTTAACAACTTAAACCGTGTGCTTAAGTATACAAGGTGAGAACACGGCCCGATATGGGTGACACATTGTATAGTAGAAGAAGGATGAAGATGGTGATGGCGGTCATAGTGATGATGTCATTTCTGATGGTGATGATGCTAGGTTGATACTGATGAAGATAATGATGGAGATGCTGAGGATGGTGATGGGTGGTGCTGATACGGAGGGTGATGATAATAATGACTCGTGATGATGGTAATTAGTGGTTATGCTGATGATGCAATGACTCTGGTGATTTGTGATGGGGTTGATGGTGATAATGAGGATGCTGGTATCATAATTATTCTGATTTTGGTTTTGTTTAATTTTTGAGGCAAGAGTTTGGGGGAGGGGTTGTGAGTAGGAGGAAACACACAGAGCGAAGTTTCACCTTCTCATTTGAGGAGTGGAATGGGGGAAGGATTTGCTTGAGGGGGCACCGGGAGGAGAGGAAGGGCTGATATTGGGTTGTAAAGTGAATAAGTAATTTTTTAAAAAAGTTATTCCATGGATATAATATAGGCCTATGGATTTTTCATCCTGTATATTATATTGAATTTTGTAAAACACTAATGAAACTTTCATGAAAGTGATTATGGAAGTTAAATATGGAGCGGTCTCCCCATCTATCATGGGAGTGAAGCCTAAATCAGAATATGCAGCATATGTGCCAGAGACAAAATGCCAGGCCATGGGTTATGTGTAAAAAAAAAAAAAAAAAAAAAGTACCAGAGAAAACCTTTGTTGAAATGAAAGGTTTCTTTTGACTCAGAGTTTTTGAGTTCAGGCTACAATCAGTTTCTCTCCTGGCAGATTGGAAATAAATAAGCACATCAATCA
>JADRCC010577823.1:0-24566 GCA_019843855.1 Hylomyscus alleni
CAAGGAGAGCGGCCTGGTCCTGCAGAGTGCTGGGCTCTACCTCCAAAAGCAGTTGAAATGGCAGGTTGATTTAGTACTGCTGGAATTATTCCCAAAGGTCCAGCTGCTCCTGTCCCCTGCTGAGCAGTGGCCCCTGCCCTGAAGCAGCGCAACCCTCATCTTTGGTGAGTTTTTCTCAGCCTGAGCCCTTGAGGGGATGATGAGCTATGCTGATCTATTGCGGCAAGTCCATAGTTGATTGATTAGACCAAAATATTGAGAGGCTGGCAGATTATATATAGGGAGATCTGCTGGGGTACCATCCCTGCCTTCGTCTGGGATTTCTGAAACAGAAAACCACTGTCTACAGTGTTCCAGGAACTCCTAAGACAGCTACTCGGTTCTGGTCTTCCCTAGAAACAAGTCTGAGACACACAGATAGTAATCAGCCTCTTGCTTAGAGCAGACTTGCTGGATGCTGACAAGCCTTGACCAGCAGCCGCAAGAGTTGCCGGATGTTGGCAGCAATGACTCTAAGCTGGCTAAGCCTTGTCTTGGGGAGCCACTGAGAAATGGGAAACAAGATTGCTTTCCTATCATGGCTGCCTGCTGTTTGGTGGATCTCTCTGGGCTATTACACTGGCCTTTCTAGCCAATACACAATACAGAGATGGGGCCTGAGTCCATTGTAGTCTTTGACTCAGTCTTGTGGGGTTTTTTGTTTGTTTTTTTTTTTTTTAAGGTAGGGTTTCTCTGTGTAGCCCCGGCTGTCCTGGAACTCACTCTGTACACCAGGCTGGCCTTGAACTCAGAAATCCACCTGCCTCTGCCTCCCAAGTGCTGGGATTAAAGGCGTGTGCCACCAGGCATATTAAGGCCTGGTCATGTGTTTCAAGTGCCAGTACACCTTATGCAGAGACTGTACTCCAGGCTGAAGTACCTCTGAGAGGATGTGTTCCTGACATTCCACAATCACTCAAAGCACTTATCTTTCCTAAACTAAATTTTGAGCTATAAAAGAAATTCCTAGAAATACATTTGGAGAGATCTCCTTCAGACAGGGAAAACTTTTTGGTCAAAGATTTCTTCCACACAGCAGATGTTTGGTCATCTAAACAAGCAAAAGAAAGCATTGGCCCAGGACTCTCATCTCCCCAGGCCCCCCATGACCCTTAGATCTAGAGTGATCTTGAAAGAGGAGCTTTTAGCAGGACTAAAGATAGTAGAGCCAAGGGCATCCTAGACTGAGCACAGTGGTTCTCCCATGGAGCTTCTGACATCTCCCAGTCCAGTCTAGACTGGACAGTAGAGAGGCCCAGGTTCTTGTGTGCACCTGAGGGTCAACGTGAATAATCCACCCCAAGACCCCCTTAGACCAGGGTGAAACCCAGTCCTTACCTAAGCAGGGAAGACAGAGGACCTAGGGGAATGCAAACCAGCCAAGAATCACAGAGCACAGGTACACACTGCTGACGTTCGTGTGGCAGCAGCAGAATTCTGGGCAGAACCCCAGGGCGCCTCCACTCTCCATCTGCTCCTTAGGCTCTTGCTCGGGTTGATTTTACTTTTTATGCCGATGAGTGGCCTTCAGGGAGTAGGGACTGGTGAACTCTCCCTCAGTAAGCTACCATCGCTAGTCCTGTGCCCTGCCTTCACCGTTTTGACAATGCTCACCAGTTTCTTCACTGGTTCCCAGAGCAGCCTTCAGGATTCCTTGGGGCCAAATAACCAAATAAAATTATCTGCACAACCATTAGATTAAACCAAATGATCTTACCCAAAGATTCCTGAGAATGCTCAGCCTGGAGTGCCCAGCCCTTAATAAGTCTAGACCTTATAATGCCAACTTAGTAGGCTGGGCCAGTATTTGAAGGGGACTTCATTTTTTTTTTTTTTTTAAACAGAAAAAAATTCAAGGTGAGAATTCTTCCAGGCCATGCTGTAGAGGGTAAAACTTGGTAGGGCTGAGAGTTGAAGGTTCTGATGGGGAAGGCTATACTCACTAGAGATCCACCTTTCCAGCAGCAACACCCTCAGAAGCTGAAATGGAAAACAAGATGACGTTCTTTTCTCACTGGGTTAACCCTGAAGTGAAATGCAACAGACCAGAGGAAACCACTGTCTTCCCTAAGTCTGAGACGAGTGCCAAACCGGAGACTGGAGAGCCCAAGAAGAATTCTGTCAAACTCCGAGCAGAGGGATCCTACATGGAGAAGCCTGAGAATGATCTGAAAGCCAAGCATTCCCATGATAAGAGGAACGTTTGACTTTCCCTGACTTCCACAGTGCCTGCACAGCTCCAGCAACACCCCTTCCGCCCAACCAACCCTGGGCCCCATGGCTACTCCCACAACTGCTTCAAAACTAGTCTACAACTAGGGTCAACCAACTAGGAAATCCATGTCAGATCTCCTCTCAGAAGGCCCTGGTTTACGCAGAGGATAAGCATGTCAAGCAAAAAGAGTCCATAGGCTCCCAAAGCTCTGCATCCTCCCTAACAAAGGCTGTCAACCATCATTTCTACTCCCAAGCAAGTATGCCATGACGTTTTTCAAATATACTGTATACCTGTAAAGCAAAGAACTCCCTGTATTTTCTTTTTGTTTTCATTGCCATATGTGATAAAGTAGAAAAAGTTCTCTGTGTGATATGGGTGCTTAAATCTGCCTTTCATATCCTATGGGTAAAGAGGACTTGGGTGGAGAAGGAAGGCCACCCTCGTTTAAAGTACTCTGAAGATCGAGATCAAGCTTGACTTCCCATGATGTGGTATGAGGCAGGGGGTGGGGTGGGGTAGGGCGGTTTGGGGTGTAGGGATGGATACCTCTGGTTCATAAGGAAACCCTGGATCTGTCACCATCCCATCAAGTCAAAAGGAAGTGGTCATGGGAGTTGCTTCCTCTCGTAGGACCCTGCTGTTTAGCACAATGTGTTCGCTGCTAGCAGGATACAGAAACCGCAGGTGGGAGAAAGTATGGACGTGTGTCATCCCTCCCCTCCAGAGTAATTCTAAAGGAAGGAAGGCCAGCCCTCCATTGATCCACAAAGCAGAGAAACACAAGGCCCAGGCTCGCTGAACTAACACTCTCCCCAAAGATCAAGGAGGTCTTCTGACAGGCATCCTCTCTGCCCAGTGGGAGCTAGGCAGAGAGCCACAGAGCTCAGAGATTACAGGGAGACGTGAGTGAGGGAACTGATGGGCTCAGGCGGGAAACCAAGTTAGTGTGCACACTTCCTGGGTTAAGATGGAGTGGCTTCTTCCCATGCCCCACTCCAGGCTGTTAGCCAGCTTCTATTTCATGGCAAAACAGGGCAGTTGATTCTCATGAATTCAGGTTTATTTTATATTTTTTTCCCATAGACTATATTTTGATCATACTTTCCCCCAAAATTCTTAACCTTCACCCCCTGCCCCCACTCTATCCTAGAAAGGAGGTCATGAGATATGCAGAGCACAGGAGTGAATGTGTGCTTGCTCATTTCCTAGCTTTGTGAAGTCTTGGCATGACAGCCTTTTGCCCGAAAGCAACTGAGACACCTGAGCAGGGGCAGAAATTCCCCGCTCCTATTAAAAAAATCACAGCTTATTGGAAATCCCTGACTCTAGGGCTCCTGTTCTACTCACCATCTCAAGTTCTCCATGTGCTTTGTGTAAAGCAGCAGGCTGCTAAGTCATAGCCTCACAATCTTACCTATCAAAGGTCTCACCCTTGAACATAGCTCTCCATTGTCATCTGCCTTAGTTAGGATTTTACTGCTGTGAATAGACACCATGACCAAGGTAACTCTTATGTGAACAACATTTACATTTTTTAAAAAAAGGGATCCCATGCCCTCTTCTGGTGTATCTGAAGACAACAACAGTATACTCATATACATAAAACAAACAAACAAACAAACACCACTGCCAATATGAACAACATTTAATTAGAGCTGGCTTACAGCTTCAGAGGTTCAGTCCATGGCTGCACTCAGGCAGGCAATGGTGCAGGAGGATCTGAGAGTTCTACCTCTTCATCTGAAGGCTGCTAGGATGAGGTGGTTGTTTGTTTGTTTGTTTGTTTGTTTGTTTTATTGTAAGGATCTTTAATGAGCAATAAGGAACTTGCCTAAGCTAAAGAAATTCCCAGCAAAGCCAAGATATAAACATTTGAATATTAGGTATTTCAGAAATGAAAACTATTTTAACTGGAAATGCAGTAGAATGTAATGAGCATGCTAATAGAAAGTTATTTAAATGAACAAGCTTAACATATAATAATTTTAACAAAAATACAATTCTATAGATTGAGGAAATTCAACAAACTCCACAGAATATATATTTCTAAGAAAGTCACACCAAGAAACATCTTAGTGAAACATTTGAAATGTAAATGCAAAGGGCTAGGTAAAAATACAGTATCCCAAATGCAATGTATGCAGTAGTGAATGGCTTACTGGAAAAGGTAGACTCAGCTGGAAGTACCCAAAAAATTTTGAAGAATGAGAGGGAAAAACTTTTTTTTAAAGATATTTTCTTTATTTACATTTCAAATGTATCCCCTTTCCCAGTTTCCCCTCCAAAAAAAACCTCTCTTCTCTCCCCTTCCCTAGGATGAGGGTCTTAAAGCCCACGCCCACAGTGACACATTTTCTCCAACAAGGCCACACCTATTGCAACAAGGCCATCCCTGGGCCAAGCATATTTAAACCACCACACCATCTTACCTTGCCTTTGCCTGAACAAGCTGAGTCCCTGTAAATAAATTAATGGATGATTATAGTTTGTAAAAAAAAAATTGTATTATGCTTTAAATTTTTAAAAAAGCAGCTTAAGATTTTCAGAAAAAAAAATGATTGGAAAATACTAAGTTCCCATAACCCTTTCCTGCCCTTGGAAGTTTTTTTTATTATTATCTCTTGTGTCATACTTTTTCTTACAGTTGAGTGACCTATACTGATGAATCCCTAAAGTCCACCTTGTAGATTACCTTTCACTTTTGTTTGTTAAGGACACTGACTATTGATTTAAACATTTTTACAAGGACAGCGATTGTTTTAGCAAAATAGGGAGTCGAGGGCATGAAGCATGGCAAAGGTGAAGGGGGAGGTAGGAACCCACCTGGGATATCTGGTGACAGTCACCTTGCACTGGCAGAGGGGAAGAAGGGAGCTGCTTCCAAGAGCAAGGATTTCCAAATGGCTGAAATGGTGAAGAGAGAATTCTAGAAGACCTTGGAGTGAGTAGGTTGCAGGAAAGACCTTCCTTTGTAGAGGCCTGGGAGGAGCCCTGCTTGGCTGAGCCTCTAGAGAGACTCACTGCTGGATGTTGGGGACAGAGGGACCCCCAGGTTAAAGCATCATACACTGCTGAAGGCAATGTATACAGCAATATCTTCACACATACAAGCTAGAGGACGTTCACGCATGCACGCTTCTCTGGAGAAGTCTTCACGTGTTTTAGCCCCGGACCAAAGGATGCACAGGTCTTGTTCAGGCTCCTTTCATCCAGTCTTTGCCCAGGATACCACCAAGATGCCATGCAGGCCGAGCCATGAAGTCTCGGTGTCACTTTGACGGTTTTTTTGGTTTTTGTTCTGTTTTAAGAAGAGGTCTTGCTATGTAGGCATGGTCTCTATGATGGCCATGCCGGGCTCCCGTGTGTCCAACGGATCCTGATGCTGTCACCCTGATTGGGCTGAATGGCAGCTTCGGCTCATGTATTATTAATACCACCTACCTTGGGCCACTCTTACTAATTAGACATTCCTATTTGTGCTATACGCACTACGATTTTCTTTCTTTTTAATTCTCTAAGTTTTTGGTTACAGTTTTTCTTCATTCTTGAGAATTTCACACATGAAATATGACATTACACATCTTCAATTTCCCCTCTTAACACCTCTTTTATCCCCCTAGTATGTCCTCTCCTAACTTCATGTCTTTTTTTTTTTTTTTTTGGTAGCCCACTATGTCCAGTAAGTGCTGCCTATATGGGGCATCCAGGACAGTATGGGAGACCTAACAATGACCACAGCCTCAAAAGCTAATGAGCTTCCCTTCCCCAGCAGTATTGGCAGCCAACACCTCCTCAGCGAGGGGCGGGGTCTGGAGATCGGCTATCCCCATCTATGCCAGGCTGGCTTGAGCCACGCCATGTCCAGAAGACAGGACTTCACAGCACTCCGCCCATTCTCCAGGTTATATCCCTTCCATCTTGTCTTCTGCAAAGCTCCCGAGCCCCGGTACTGACTGGAGTGTGAATACAGAACCCGAGCCCTGGTGCTGACCCGAGCCCCGGTGCTGGAGTGTGAATACAGGACCCAAGCCCCAGTGCTGGGGTGTGAATACAGATGTCCCGTTTAGTGCTGAGCGTCCAGTCTCTCATCTTCAGCACTGTGACCAGTTGTGTTTCTCCACTTTGACTGATGTGCTCTGTAAAAAAAAAAAAAAAAAAAAAAAAAAAACAGTTGCTTTGACCAAGGTTGAGAGCGGCTCAGGTCTATGAGTTTAGAATGCAATTTGGCAACATGATTACATTAGTTACTTTTCTGTTGTTCAGATAAGTTAAGTTACCCCAAGGAGAAGAAACGGTTTATTTTGGGCTTAACATTTCCAGAGGGGATACAGGCCAGCACCACAGGAGAGGCATGGCGGCAGGAGTGTAAGGTAGGCCTGGCATCGGGAGTCTTGGCTGATCACTTTTCACTCCCACACATAAAAGCCCGAGGGAGAAAAGGAAGCAGGGCCAGGCTCTGAGGCAGCAAAGCCCACCCCAGTCACCCACATCCTCCAGCAAGGCTCTGGATGTCGTTAGGAACCCCCTAAAGCTTCCATAGTGTTCTCAAGCAGCCCGCCAGTTGGAGAGCGATAGACATGAGTTCTATGGGAGAGCATTTCAAGCTACAATAATGACGGTTTTGTAAAACAGCAACAGCAGGTTCTACCCTAGGCTGCTTTCTAGCTGTTTTTGGTTTTTGTTTGTTTGTTTTTTAAATTTTGAATCTTCCTTTATTTTTATGTTTTGGCTGCATGTGTTGGTGTGTACCATGTATGTGTCTGGTACATAGAGGCCAGAAGAGGATGTTGGGTCCCCTGTTGCTGGAGTTATAGGTAGTTGTGAGCATCTTCTTTGTTTCTTGAGACAGGGTCTCACGATGTAGCTCAGGCTGGCCTTGAACTCAATATCCTTCTGCCTCAGACTGGGATTACAGGCATGTGTCACCATGCCCAGCTTACCAGAATCCTTAGGAAAACAGATTTTTTTTTTTAAAAAAAAAAAGTGATAACATTTTAAATAATTACTCCTTTGAGAATTTCATGCATTCATATAATTTCTTTTTTGATTATCCCTGTGGAGGGACTTTTGTGCCTGATGCTGCAATCCTAGCTCATGTCTATGGGGGTCATAGTCCCTAGAATAAAACCAGCTATTGTTATTTTGCTAAATGCTCATGCTGTCCTAAATATTTATGTTTACACCCATAGGTGTGGGCTGTTCTTGGTCAGAGAAGCTTCTTTTTGGAGTGAAAATAGGTTAAAGCTGAAATGTATAGCTGCTGAAAGAATAAGGAGGGAGACCGCATGCTCCAACCTAAGGGGGATGTCATATTAATTCCCCCCACAACCACTACCACCAAGGCTCGGGAGAGGGAAGGGATGCAGGATGGGAGGAGCATCGTGAAATGCCATTTCCTGGGCACGGTGCACCCGCATCGCTCATGCGCTCACGGCAGCTATGGCTGCTTCCACGAGACCTGTCCAAGATCAAGCTAGCAGACGTCCTTGCGCAGATGCAGGCCCCTCCCCTCGCTGAGGAACTGTTAGTAGTTGATATGGCAGCTATGGCTGCCTCCACGAGACCTGTCCAAGATCAAGCTAGCAGACATCCTGGCGCAGATGCAGGTAGACGCTCTCCAGGCCCCTCCCCTCTCTGAGGAACTGTTAATAGTTGATAGCTGCCCAGGAGAGAGAGAGAGAATCATTTTGAGGATGTGGACACTGGGTGACTCTCTGTGTTCCAGCGTATTGTCTCCACCAACCCACACACAGGCAACGCTAACTGGATAGATATAGTGGGTTATCAAAAAAAAAAAAAAGAAAAGAAAAGAAAAAAGAAAAAAGACGTGAGCCTGCCTGCTGCTGCACCATATGGTGCGGGTGGACCAAAGACACCCAGAGGCCCGCTCATCACATGGCCCACTTATAGCTGGAGCCACTACAATGTGCAAGTATGTGGTGGAGAGATGGGAAGAGAGAAAGAGAAAGGGTGGGGGAGAGAGAGAGGGAGAGGGAGGAGGCTGAGCCGGAGATGCAAGGGTGGAGAGAACAGCCTGATGTGAGTAGCCTGCTCTGCCACTAGAAGCCATGGTGAAGTTCCAGCTCCAAGCTGCCACTGAGGGTCATATTTGAGTCTGTGACCAAGCAGCAGCAGGGGCCTGTGTCTATGTCTGTGGCTCATATTACCACTAAAGGTCATGTTGGATGTCCCTGGTCTGGGCTACTGCCTGGGACCGTGTTGACATGCAAGGACTGTGCAGAGCCGTCCCTGTTGGGGGCTGAGGGGAGTCAGGTGAGCCCTGTGACAGATCATGAGAGCAGGAGAGCTGTCCCTGCTCCTTACCGGCTGTAGCTGAGAGCAGGCCCTGTATGTCACCGGGGTAGCACACTAGAGATGGCCATGGTGTCAGGAGTGTGGGTGAGATGGCCTGCCACTCACTTGCTTTGGGGTGGTGCAAGTGAGGGAGAGATGGCCCCCATGCCTCTTGCCACCTGTGGCAGGTGGGAGATCTGGCCCTGCTCCTTGCTGGCTGCAGCACTGGGTAAACTGGTGGTCCAGTGCTGGAGAGCCCTGGTGGTGAGGGTTGAGGAGAGCTTGAGGGCTGGCAAGCTTAGCTACCACCCAGGCCCAGAGCCAGGGTGTTGAGTTGGCCCACCCCAACATCTGCCCCATCTACAAACTGCTGGGGCACTGAAGGAGCCCATCCTGCGGATCCAGAACTGCAGGATCTCCATGACTCAGGGCAACAATGGGGTTTCTTAGAGGAGCCCTGGTAAGGATCCAGTATTGATGGTGTAGCAGAAACCAGAGGCCAATGACACAGCAATGAACATGTGCAAGAACAGACAAGTGGTCTAAAAGGGAATGCTGTGGGACACGCTGTGACACACCTCAGCTTCCACAGTGAGGTTTGTTTGTTTGTGTTTGTTTTTTGTTTTTTACTCTTTATTTTCTTTTAGGAGGGAGGTTACGAGGGTGGAGGGCAGATACAATGGGGTGAGGGGAGGAGAGGATGGGGCGCGTTCACAAGGAATTCACAAAGAATCGATAAAGTTAAAAAAAAGAGAGAATGTTAGGAGGGAAGCTGGTTGGAGGGAGTAAAGAAAGGTGGATGCCATATTTGTGTATATGTATGAAATTCACAAAAATAAAAGTATTTTTAAAGCTGGGCATGGTGGCACTCGCGGGTAATCCCTGCACTTGGAAAGGCAGAGACAGGTCCATTTCTGAGGCTCGTTAGCCCACCAGCCTGGCTTAATTGTCAGTCTCTACGCTCACAAATACCTCACAAATAATTTCTACAAATTAGACAGAGTTCACGTCGGCAGCAGCATGGGCAGGTGGGCGGCCGCAATCCCACCCACCTGCCTGAGGCCCAAACGGATCAGCTCAGCTACCTACCACCCAGGCCCAGAGCCAGGGCTTTGAGTTGGTCCACCCCAACATCTACCCCATCTCTGAACTGCTGGAGTATGTGAAGGAGCTAGTCCTACAGATCCAAAGCTGCAGGATCTCCATGACACAGGGCAACCACAGGATATCTGAGAGGAGTCTTGGTGGGGATCCAGTATTGATCTTCCGGTCTCATCCTCCCTTAGGAGTGCTGGGGCTAAGATTACAGATGCAAATGACCACATGCAGTGTTTGTGTGTAAGTCCCAGAAGCAAATTCAGGATATCAGGTTGTCCAGCAAGCACTTTCACTGCTGGGTCATCTTACCCACCTCTTACCAAGTTACCTTGGAGTCCTGAAACTCCTAAGGTCAGCAGATAAAATGATTTGAAATAAATCACCAACATGTGAATTAGTCTTGTCTTTAAAACTAGATTGTCAATTGTCTTGAGAGAAGGAAGATAGTATTTCTCAAGCGTATTTATACACTCGTGTTATGGTTTGAATCTGAAAAGACTCCCAAAAGCTCATGTCGAAGTCTTGATCTTCAATGTGGCTATCTCCCAAGGTGGGCTTTGGTGAAGAGAGAGAATTCTGAGGACTCTTAATGGAATATTCCATTGATGGGTTTATAGTTTAATGGGATATTGAGAGTTAATAGAAACTTAAGAGGTAGGGGAGGATGGAAGGATAAAGGTACTTGCCACCAAGCCTGGTGACCTATCAGATAGCCTGTGGTTACCTTGTGTCATGGAGATCCTGCAGCTTTGAGTCTGCAGGACTGACTCCTCCAGTGCCCCCGCAGGTCATAGATGGGGTAGATGTTGGGGTGGGCCGACTCAGAGTCCTGATCTGGGCCCGGATGGTAGCTGAAGTGGTCAGTCTCAGCTCGCCCACACCCACAGCAGCAGGACAAGCTCTCCAGCACTGGACCACCCGTCCACCCAGTGCTGCCATCAGCAAGGGCCAGGGTCAGTTCTCCCTATGTTCTCTCCCTGAAATCCACATGGCGGAAGGATTCTTGAAAGTTGTCCTCTGACCGCCACGTGTGGGATGATATGGGTGCCCTATATCATATGATAATGGTGACCCTCACCATGAATGAATAAATGTATAGGTTGTTTAATTTAGAAGGTCGAATCCGCTCCAGGGAGTGGCTTCTTGGGACCTGTCTGGGAGGTGTAACTTTATCCTTGGCTCTTTCTGCCCCCTCACTGTTTTCTGGATTTCTTGAGGTGAGTGCAGCTTTTCTTGCCATGGGCTCCCGTCCCCACTATTTTCTGCTTCATCACAGATCCAGAACGATGTGGCCAAATGACTGAGTACTGAAATGCCTGAAATCATGGGTCCAAACTAATATCTTTTACCTTTGTGCTCATGTCTTTTTGTCTCGATGATGGGAAGGCGCCTTACACACTCCTCAGTGTGAGTGTTCCTCAGACCAGTAGGGTGGAAGACTGAATGCTGAGGTAAGGATGAAGCAGACTCTTCACAGTTTTGGGATACAAAGGTTTTTATGAGGTCATTCTTGCCAGGCAAGGTAGTCTAAAGGATTTTCAGAATTCCTGAGTGTTTCAGAAGTATCACAACATCCACAGGGATCCAGCAGGTAGCGCAAATGCACAAATTAATGGGAAGAGTACAAGGTCCTTTCCCAGCACTTGGGAGGCAGAGGCAGGTGGATTTCTGAATTCGAGGCCAGCCTGGTCTACGGAGTGAGTTCCAGGACAGCCAGGGCTACACAGAGAAACCCTGTTTCGGGAAAAAAAAAAAAAAAAAAAAAAAAGAATGACTGGTCCTAGAAATGACTTGCAAAACACTTGTCCTGTGTGTCTTAGATGCACATCAAATAAAACTACAAGGATATCTAACCACAACTAGCTACTGTTTTGTTTTGTTTTGTTTTTTTAAACGATTCAGGGTGGAAGTGCCCCTCTGTACCGGCATCCTTGCCCTGAGCAGGCCAGATGCCGTAACACGGATAGAAAGAGCTCCAGAAACACAAAGCCTTGGACAGAGCTCCACAATAAGCCGAGTTAGTGAGCCTCCATGGAGAGCAGGGCTTAGAACCTCTTCCCACTCAGACTGGAGGCTTCTCCTCCTTGCTCTTATTGTGCCATTTAAAGACAGTGCTGTCTTTGTGGCTGGAACACTGTCTGGACTTTTAGTTTAAACATCATGCTATTGGCCAAATGTGAGGGCACTTGCCATCGGCCTGATTCCGTAATGAGTGCGGGAGCCGATGGCTGACTTCTCTGGGGATCCAGCACTTAACACTGGATTGAACAATAAGTAACCTAGTAGATCTAATATTGGCTTGGGGGGTCTGATTCTTGCTCCCTTTCCTCAAGTAGAATTAAGGACTCTAATGTTGAAAACATGCACAGATCTGTGTAAAACAAAACCTAGGGAAGGAATGAAGGCTGTAAACCAGGCGGTAATCAGTGTGATTAGTCGGGGTGGCATGGGGTTGTGGTGTCATAATTTCTTTTAGTTGGCCTTGTACTTTAATCGGTTGAAATGCATTCCTGTACCACAACAAGTTTCAATAAAAGCTTGCTTAATTAAGAAACAAAAACAAAAACAAAAGGCCTACCACCTTGGCTTTCCCCTCCACATCAGGACTTTTTTCATTTCTGATGTCTGATCACCCCTTTAGTGAATATCAAGGTTCTTCAGGTCCTTAAATATGTTCTCTCCCTCTCTGAACCCCTGTGTGCGTCTCAGACACGTTTCCAGGTAAGGAAGGAGAGGTGGTAGAAGTTCCTCTGCCCCAGCCACTCTTCCTGACAACGTACCTGGTGTGCCAAAGTACTTAGTTTTCCGAGGATAACTTGTAAGTTGGCAAGTGTAGGGGGCTGATCTGGCATTGCTATGTATTCAAATGCTAAATACCGGCCCCTAAGATCTGGTTACCCCTGAGCTGTTAGGGATGGGCAAGAAATACAAGTTAATAGTTACTAGTATTGTGTCAGATACCAGTCTAGATTATCACAGAAATCTACGTCCTAGTTTGAGCAGATAATAAATACCTGTAAACAAGCAAATGTTTGCTTGTTCAGGTGTGCTATGAATAGATGGATAGTCTTCAAAACCCTCAGAAACTCACAGAATATGGCATTTAAAGATTTTTTTTTTTATTTATTTAAGGCCTTTTTGACATTAAGGCATGTCAGCTCCTGGCAGCACCCATTCTATTTCAAAGAAGATGATAAGCATCAAGAATCTCCATTTGGAGTTTGCTTCAAAGTGGCAAGCTGCCACATGGCAGAGAGTTGCCCATACTTCAACTGCAGACAAAATCAGGGACATCTGCCAAGCTCTACCAAGACAGAGTAAGCAAGTCCTTCATAATTCCTGCTTCACAAAATGTCTTTCAGATATACTGGGCCAGGAGGATAAAGATGGATGCTCCAATATTATGGAGACAATTCTGGGGAACTATCCAGGCAGCCATTTCTCTGTCATTTCTTTTTTTTTTTGTTTTAAAGATTTATTTATTAATTATATGTAAGTACACTGTAACAGTCTTCAGACACACCAGAAGAGGGCATCCAATCTCATTATGGATGGTTGTGAGCCACCATGTGGTTGCTGGGATTTGAACTCATGACCTTCGGAAGAGTAGCTGGTGCTCTTAACCACTGAGCCATCTCTACAGCCCCCTCTCTGTCTTTTCTTAACCTTGAAAGCTGCTTGCCTGCATTTCTTACATATTCAGGTAAATTTATTCCTTCTCACATCTCTGATGGGGATGAAGGCCAGATAGTTATAGTCTTACAATTAAACTTAAGTTATAAAGAATCTAAAAAATATACTTTAGGGTCTTAAGAGATGTTTTAAGGATGGTAAATGCAAGTTATGTAGATTGGAGAGCTCGAAGATTTAAGTTATAAATGAGTGTTTTAAGATTGATAATTGCAAGTTATGAAAGTCAGAGAATTTGAATGCCTAAGATGGTAATGAGAAAATGATTTAAATACACCAATATAGGATAGATAATAGAATACTTTCTCCTATGTTACCAAATACAAATGGACTGGACATTGTGAATGTAATTATTATACCATAGATTGTTCTTACTATATATACTATACTCTTTTTATTTAAACAAAAATGGGGAATGTAGGGGCTCCTCTGGTACTGCTATGCATTCAAATGCTAAATGCTAGTTCCCAAGAGCTGGCTGTCTTTAATGAGGAGACCCTCAGGTATGAGGAGATCTTCATGAACACAAAATGATGCTATGTAACCTTCCTTCCCAAGTTAATTGGTTAATAAAAGGCTAAGGCCTGTGATTGGGCAGTAGATAGAGGTAGGCGGGTTTTCGGTTACCTGGCTTGGGGTTACAGGTAAGGAGAAAACAGAAAAGAAAGGACACAGAGAGAAGAGGAGGCCACCATGAGAGTAGATGGACTATGAGCACATGACCAGGAGAAATGGCAAGTAACAAGGGACATATGGCTGGGATGTAAGTTAGAACAACTCCAAACCTGCTCAATCTAGGCTTATGGCTTGTAAATAAAATACGAAGATTGTGTGTCTTTTATATGGGCTAGCTAGAATATGTAATTCCTTTCACAATTCTGGGGAACTGTCAGAAGAATTGCTTAGCAACCTAGGACTCTGCTTGGCTTGTGCTATGCACACATCCCTTTAATAGTGTCCTTGGACTATGCATATATACCACTCCCTAAACAATATGCCTATGCAATCTCTAAGCAGCAACCTAGGACCCCCATTTGTATTGAGTTGCTCACACAGCCATCTCTGAAGAATAGAATAAGTTGCTTCACTCTTAACAACCATTGAACTTGGACAGCTTCTGTTCCAAGATGTTTCAAAGACATCCTATAAGAGCGTAGGAAGATTGATACAACCTGAATTAATTTTGGTGACATGTGTAACAAAATGAAAGTATGTACTCTGAGTGAACTTTCAGGGAGTAAACTCCTATTTGCCATCTTACGCCTGTGCATAATTGGGTACGCATATGATCAAAATCAGATGCATTATGGGAAAGAACATGCACAGTAGGAAAGAGGTTATTGTGCCCAGATCCTCGGGTCCCCAAAGACCACCAGGAGTTGAACTTTAGTAGGCAAAGGCAAAGAGTTTTTATTCAAGCTCGAGCTTGGACCCTCAGGCCCCTCTGATGAAGCCAGGTAGCACAGAAGGCCCCGAGCACCTAAGGTCCAGCATTTTTATTGTGGTTACAGCAGGGTGAGTGGCTTAGCAACTTGGCAGTTCCTTTGGAGCGTTAGGTATTTTCTGGCTCGTGGCTTGGGTGGTTCCTTTCTGGAACAGTTTGTAGTTTTTCCCAGCAATTAGGGTTTAACCTAAGGACAGGGCCTCGTGTATAAAATAGAGGCCTGGTTACAAGATGGAGTCTGTCTTGTCAAGTTTATGCCCTTCAAGATTACATAACATTCTGTCAGTCAAGATAAAGAATCACCTATGCAACTTTAGCAACCAAACTCTTCCTTCTCTTAAATTCCATAAAAGGAAATGCCAAACAGTCCTTGAGGACCTTGCATACCTTTAGTCGGTGACCCACAGTCACTATTTTAATCAAAATTTTCTTCTAAACTATCACTTTGCTTTGAATATAATTTTGTACTTTGCAAATCTGTATTTGCCCATTTCAGTGTTGTGAATAAGATGTCAAGAACCTGGAAGCACCAGTTGTGAAGAAAAGAACCAAGCCAGCAGGCTGATGGAATGGGGTGGGGTGGGTACAGGGAAAATGGGGAGCAGGTCCTGCTTGGGAACGTGACATTCAGATGGAGGGTTCATGACCTTTACAGATAACCATGTATCTATCCTCTTCTATAGACTGAATTACCACACAAGCTTCTTTTATGGAATGGAGGTATTTGTGATGCAGTCCGGTAGCCTGATTCTACCCTCTGTGATGTGTGCTTGCCAAGGCGCAGCCCTGGGAGATATTAGGCACTTGGACTCTGAATGTCCTAAGAGTAGGGATGGCTGTTCTCCTCACGCTAATGAGGTTTGGACCATGTTGAGCTCTACGTGCTTTCTGTGGGATATTGAATGTTCTTCGTACATCTATTTCTACATCATCATCATTGTCCTAATTGTCTGGCAAGTGCGTCAGAATTACCGAGGATTGAAGTGCCAACATAAGAGAAGCTGCTGCCGGGTAGGGAAACCCTGTGATCACTACTGAGCTAGTTGAGAAGCTTTCAAGAGCCAGTGTCGGCCACCTTCCACTTATGACCTCACTACCCCATCTGACAGTTTTCACATGACACTTTTAAGGGTGTTTATATAATACCTTTCTCCTGTGAGGCCTTTCCTCACCAGGATGTTCATGAGTTGTAAGCCAAAAACCTTTGTGTTGCTTTGAATAGAAGATTACCATTATCTCAGCTCTCCCAATGCAGGAGAATTTCCCATTTTAGTTTGTTATGGCATTTATACGTGGAAGGCCTTTTATATTAGAACACATCCTATGTGGGTCCCACTCTTTCTGTTTTGCCTGCAGACTCTGGTAAAACATTACTCAGTAGCTGGATAGGAAATAGAGTTCATATCAGTTTCAGAGAGAACCAGAAAGCTGGAGAAGAGGGGAAAGTCAGGGTAAAATAAAAGGTAGAGCCTAGCAGAAGACAGTGGAGGCGAGCATAAAAATTACACACAGATAAGGAAAGGAAAGGAAATGTGTAAGATCTTTGTCACAATATGGACACAAGAAAAAAAAATGTTCCAGCTTCACATTCTAATATTTTTCTCTTTAAGCGTCATGAAAAAGTCAGGCAAAGGGCTAGAGATGCAGCATCAAGAGGTAAAGTCCCAATGTCCCTGGACCCCCCACCCCTGGGAGAGATCCCCACAGTTCCTCTTTTCTATGATCTTGGCCGGTGCCAAGTGCTCTAACTTCTGAGGTTCCAGAGCCACTAACTGATGACATTTACAAAGGACTGCTCTTGTTGGGAAATCAGAATGTAAGAATGTTAAAAAAAAAATATTCTGCATTATTCCCCTGACAAGAAAGAATTGAGGAATTAAGGCATCCTTAACTGTCATTTGCTAAGTTTATGACCCTATGGAATTCATTTCACCTGTGGGTTTATCAATAAAATAAGCACACCATTAATTGTCCCTACAGGGGATAGTGCATTGTAAATGGTGGTGCTCTACACAGACAAGCCATGCTCACAGAGTCCAAGTGCTCAGCTTCCTGTTGTTGAGCTAAGGATTTACTATTCAGATTCCTGTAGGATACCCCTAATATGCTCGTTCACCACGTAACACTGTGTCCCGATTCCTCAGCCAGGAGACTTTCCCGAGAAGAAACTGAGAAACCGTGGGAGCTGCTCTCTATCATGAAAAGGTGACCTCTTGACCTCTGGGGTCTAAACTCTGATGACTTCTTGGCCTGATCTGGGCCAGGGGTGAGGAAAGGGGTAACTGAGGGAAGGAGAAACATACCATGCAGGCAGGTTCACCAGCTCAGAGGGCTGCCAGGGCAGAGATGGGTCACATCTCAGCAGGGAAGAGCCACCCCAGACCCAATCTGTATGTTAGGGTCACAGCAGTTCTGAATTTCAGAACAGACTAGCTCATACTCTGTAAAGGACATTGCTGGGGTTGCACCCAGACACCAATCTGTCAAGAGAGTGAATTCAGCATAAAGAGGTCACCATGTCATACAAGGCTTCCTGCTCCTCCCTTTCCAGGCCAGAGCCCTGGGTCTGACTGGACCCCGTGCTATTACCTCCTGTCTATCCTCAGAGCAGGGGAGCAGTTGCTGGGATGCCAGCACCCCATCGTCTTCCCCTCTACTTAGTTTCTGGAGAGCACAAATGATTCCCAAGAGTTTCTGGGTACAGCAGCAGGGACGCCCCGTGCTTTGGACGAGGACCTCGTTTCCTACAGTGTAGGGTTAGAACTTGTGGGACTGGAGAGAAGGGCCCAGAAATCTCCAGACACATTCTTCCAAAGAGGAAGATGTAATTCTCTCATTAACGGTTGTCTTTTTTTCCTCTTCCAAGCCAAAGCTGGATCCCCAAGGAGGGAAATGTGCGGCAGCTCCTGTGTGTAGATCCCAGCTGCCAAATCTGTGAGACTGTGACTCTAGAGATTCAGCAGTTGCTGCAGAGTGAGGAAAGCCTGCTCTCCCCTGACTTGTTGGGACTGCCACAGGGTCCTGCTTGCCTGGAGATGCCCATATCCAGTGACTCTTTTGAATGGAATCAGGAGCTTTACTCCAGGCAGTCCACAAACTTTCCAGTGGCGCCTGGAAACCAAATACTCACACACCTAACAGAACAGTTAACACAGTCAACCAACACAGATGGTGTCCAGCTTTGCTTGACTGATCACCACCAGGTAGGACAGGAATTTCATCTGGCAGACATGCCCATGGCCTCTGAGACTGTGGCTTCTTCAGGGCTTGAGGAGTCAGTGGCTTTAAGGAATGAGGAAGACACAGTGCACAGCAATTTAAACTACATCCAGCAGCTCCAAGACCACGAGGCACTGAACTCACAGATCCCTTTTCAGACCCTGACCCCACAAATGACTGACACACATCCTATAACTGTGTCGATTGTCACCGATATCCCCCACCCATTCCTCAGTCCCGAAGTGTTAAGGCTTTTGGAGATACATGTGAAAAAATTGATGCATTTCCAAAGGTGGGGGCTCCCCAGACGTGTAGAGGAGTCCCTAAGGCAACTCATGCCAAACCCACCAATGTATTTCCAGCCAGAACATAGCCGACGGGTTTCATTTTTGCTGAATACTAGTTCTCAAGACGGTGTTCATAGTTTTGGGGGTATTTCGCCCCAGATCTGGTACTCATATATGGACGGACAACCTATCCAGACCTTTTGGGTTTCTGAGTGGTCTAGTGGAAACCCAGGACAACGACTACCCTGCAAACCAATTCCCAGCCCTGTGGAAAAGCCCTTACTCACTCCTGACTATGAACTTCTATGTGGCCTCTGTCTACTGCCTGAGGGACAAGCTGATGGCTCCCAGAGCAATCTTCAGAAGAAATTTACTCAGTTATTCTGCGGTCTCCCTTCTTTGCACAGTGAGTCCTTGAGGTCCACCTCCTTATGCACTCAAGGTGTCTCCAAGGACACATTCAAACCCTCCTACAAAGACCCTCATTTCTTGAAGGCGTCCCCACCCTTCCCCTTACCTGAGGCAGCCCCTCCCCCTTCTTCAACTTCTCCAGATAAGTGTTTGTATGAGCATCAAAGGGCTCAGGCCGGTGTTCCATTTCTGACTCCATCAGAACGTGAAACCTTGGAGTGGCATCTTCTACAAAGACGGCTTCAGCTTCAGTGGGGCCTGCCAGCTCTCATCCCTGGATCTCCACATGCACCGAACCACACACAGTATAAGCCACGTAATAAAGCCAAGCCACGGGAGACTTTAAAAGCCTCCAGCCCAGGAAATTCCTTCCCGGTCCTCACCAGAGAGCTTTTCTTCATCCCACAGCATTCTCGAAGGCTGCTGGAATTCCACCTCCAGAAGCACCTGATTCACATTCGATGGGGGCTGCCCCAGAGGATCCAGCACTCCATTCATATGCTTCTCTCTTCTACTGACCAGCGGCCTCTGTCTTGTAGGGACAGTAGGCTACCTAATGTGAGCATCTCACAGCCAGAGAAGCCAGAGGTCGATGGGTCTGGTGACATGTTCTCACCCACAGCGGGCAAAGGGTCAATCCTCATGCCACAGTTGTTTGCCAGGGCAAAGGTGATATTGAAAAGCCATGTTGATACCAAATGTGAACAGATCCATGAGGGCAAGGTCCCTGCCTGTGTCCAAAGCTCCTGGGAATGCAGAGTTACTGGGAACTCGGCAGCAGGGACTTTATTCCCAAACACTCCACAAGGTCAGCCCTTGGAGCTACAGACAGAAAACAACCCTGACCTACACCAAGAATTTGTTTCCTGGAAACCCATGGACCTTGACCAGGAGAGGCAGACCTTTTCAGGTGCTTTCATTGAACACTGTAGGCGACCCCAAGCCCTGTCTGAGGAAACCATTAAGAAACTGGAGACAACTTTAAGACATAAGTATTTGGCCTTCCTGTCAGGCCTGCAGGCCCTTTACTGCGTAGCCCCGACTAGAACAATCTCCCCAATTGTTGACCAATCTGTAATCACAACTATGCCTAGGCCTATCAAAAGTCCACAGCAGCCCCTACCTCAGAAGTTCCCATTTGAAGCCCCATGTTTGAGTGGGCTTGAGCCCTGTACTCAAGATGACAATGAGACCCCTGCAAACATTGCAGAAGAGTTCCAGGGTGGAGTGCAGGTGGATGGAAGGACAGAGAAGGTGCCTCCAGAGAGACAGCCTCCTCTTCTGAATAGTCCCTACTCATTTGACACAGAGATCGTGGAGAGATTGAATTTCCACCTGAAAAAGAAGGTCCTAGAGATAAAGTTGGGCATTACTCTAAAAGCAAGTGCCTTCCAAGAGCCAAATGCAGCAGAGCCAGAGAGTGAATCCACACAGGAGCCTCTCGGGAGTCCACGGATCTCAGAAAGCACACGGCTACAGGAACAGCCCACCTCATGTGACTTTCCTCCAGCTCCAGCTCCAGCTCCAAATAAGGTCCACCTTAAACAGCCAGCTATTGCAGTGCAGGCTGTGTTTCAGGAGCAAAACCAACCAAGCTCCAGAGCAGAGCCCCATAGTTCTGCCCAGCAGGGCTCACAATTCCACAGGGATATGATTGAGGCCCAAGTGCACTATGTTCAGATGGGGACCAGTAGGGGAAAGCCCAATCTAGGGGATCCCTTTAGCACTGAGCCCCAAAGCCCAGGCAAGAGTAAGTACTCAAGCCATGTCCCCACAATGACAGGCAAGAGCAAATACCTAGAGAAAGCCAAGGCAGTGGGAGACTTTGGAGAAGGGGATGCAGGTCTTGGGTTTTACCTGGCCAGTCAAAAGATACACCAGGATAGAGATCAGAAGCCAGAAAAGAAAATCCTGCACAGAACACTCCAGGGCTCCTCAAAACAGGGCCATAACTTTCATCTTGAGGGTGTCTGTCCACACAGACCCCAGGGACCCCCTGAGCTTGAGTTCCCAGATCTACCTCCAGAAGTCTTTGTGGAGACAGACTCTGAGGAGGACACGGAAGACAGTCAAAGCGAGGAATCCGTTGTCTCAGAACCTGCAAGGACTGCTCAAGTCCCCCAGCCTGTGGTCTCCCAGGCTTCCCAGGGCCTCCCTTTTCCATGCTCACCATTTCAGAGAAAGCCTTTTCAGGGCCCACCTTGTCCAGGTCACTTCCCACCAGGGCACATGATGCCAGCCTCTCCTTCTAGGAAGCCCAGTCGCCTTCCAGAGGCTGGCTTGAAAAATAAGATGAAATTATTTTTTCACTCTATTAACCCCAAGACAAAGAGCAAAACACGCACGGAACCATCCACGGTCTCTCTACCTGGAAAGGTAACCAAAACCAGTAAAGAAAGTGTCGAAAGGGCTCTGCCTCGGACCAAGAGTCCCACTAAGAAAACTAAGCCAGAGGACTCCAGAGGGCCCCCGGTCCAGTTTTCGTCCTCTGAGAAGTCAGTGGTTATCCCCCGTCTAACTCCTTTCCATATTCTAGACAGTAAGTTCTGGCCTCAATCTCGGCGGGTTGGCTCTGTCTCAGTACTAGGCCACCCTTACCATTGCCCTCGGCACTGTCCTAAATTGGCTTATGCCACTCAACAGAGAAACCCACCCTAGGTCCCAGGGTTCACCTCAGAAATGATGTTCTGCTAATGGAGACCACTCAGGGTGATGGCAGCTTCTAGGCTCCCCTTCCACTGTATCCTTTAAAGAGAACGATTATTGTTATTTTCTCTAATGAACAGGTGGATTAAAGAGCCACCCATAATAAATTCTGTACCTGTAAACGAAGTTATCTGTCTTTTCTTGTCTCTGCTGTACATTATTAAGAGAAGGGATGATGGAAGCAACAACATCCACCCCCATCCCAGAGAAGAAATTCAGCCCCCAATTCTCACGGCTCTTTTTAGTACATTAGTACAGCTTTCTTCAAGGGATACTTTTGAGTTTAACTTTTTGAGGCAGGAAGTGGAAAGCAGGCAAAGAAGGATGCTGGGAGAACAGAGTTGGGGGATGCAGCCAAAAAGCAAAGTAGCTGAAAAGAAAATGCACATCGTGTATATGACAAACAACACACCTGAGTTGTGGAATCTCCGTGTTCACCCCAGTGTTGTTGGGAATATCTTTCTGAAGACCCATTTGAAAGCCTGTTTTGGCCCCTTTGCCTGGTTCTTGTGCTTCATTGTGTGGCATCTATAGATGACTCCTTGGAAGGAAGATCCAGGGAGGGTGGGGAATTTAGGGAGGGAGCTCTCGTACTTGGGACAAAGCTGCTGTGTTCTGATCTTCATGCAAGGAAAATCAGGCCAGTTTTGTTAGCACTAAAGCCTAAGCAGGAGGCTAGCCCAGGGCTGAGCTGTGTGGGGGCAGGAGTGGAAGGCCATTGTAAGCAGCTTGCATGACCAAGGAGTGAACTGAGCATTAAAGATTCTTGGTTAGGATTCTATAGCACCAGAAGTTATGTAAACATATTTGAGCCTGTTAAGGCCAATAGCTTATACTCAGCCTTACTGCCATGCCCTCTCTATAAAACACACACACACACACACACACACACACACATGCACACACACACACCCCTCTGTCTTTTAATCCACCCCCTCTTCTACCACTCTTACTCTCCCAATACGTTTTCATTTTAATTTAATTTTTTAAAATATGTATCTCTTTATGTATATGCATGTTTTGTCTGCATGTACATCTGCATACCAAAAGAGGGCATCATGGGACTATAGTTGTAGACAGTTGTTTACTGTCATGGAAGTGCTGGAAATTAAACTCAGGATTTCTGGAAGAGCAGCTGGTGTTTCTAATGGTTGAGCCATCTCTCTAGCCCTTAATTTTAGGCATATGGATATTTTTCCTGCATAAATGTCTGTTGGGGTACACTGTGGAAAGGCACGTCTCTGCGTATTCAATTGATAATTCTGTACCAGCGGAGAGCTAAATACTGGCAGGATCTTGGGACTGTATTTCTATGGTCCATCTCCAGCCTCATATTTTGTAAATATATTTTTCTTTCTCACCTGCTTAAGGCCATCTAGAATTGTATCTGGTTAACTAACTGCGGTAACGATCTGAGGGCCAATAGTTGGTCGGGAAGTGGAAGGCAGACAGAGAAGGATGCTGGGAAAATAATTGAGACATGGGCGTTTCAACCAGTGGACATGGAGGCGAATGAACAGACCAGACCAGAGCGAAGGGGTAAAGCTGGCCATGTGGCAGAGTGGAGTGCCAGGATTAGTCCAGTTAGAGAAGATGGGAGATTGCCCAAGCTAAAAGGACTAAGCTTTAAAATATTAAGTCTCTGTGTCATTATATTGCTGGCGGGTCCGAGATAGTCCCAGTATAAATGTCTGTACACTACATGTGTACATGGGCCCAAATAAACCAGAAAAGGACATCAGATCCTGTAGAGGGCACAGCTGGTAGACTGAGGCAGTCAGCATTTAGACTGTCCACTATGTGCCTTTCAACTACGTTCAGTTTATCCACACAAACCTTCCTTATAATACCATGTTCCTATAAAGGCTAAACAGATACCTCACCAAGTGGGGAACAGCTGGGCAGATGTTGTTCTGATGGGCTCTTTGTTCTGACAGTTAGGTGCTTCCGGAGCTTGTCAACCAGGAGGATGGCACTTGTGGAGGTTCCAGAAGGTCCTTGAGAGCCGTCAAGATGCTAGTGCTCATAAGCGGTCATGCCTGGAAACCGTCGTCAAAGCCAGGGCCACACACACAGAGGCAGCCTCAAAGTTGCCTTGCTGACGGTCTTAAGATGCTGTCTTGGGAGCACGGTCCCGCAGTGTGATCCCCAGGGGCCACTCTCAAAAGTTCCATCTTTTTGTATCGTTTCATTGGGCCTTAGCTTTATCCCTATCTGGGGCTCACAGCTTCGTCTGGGTTACTGACACAGCAATTTCACTTTGGGGTTAGTTCATTAGACCATCAAGCTCTGTCTTGAGCTCAGCTCCTATGTGAGCTGGCTTATGGCAGCTTGCAGGCAGATTATTCTAAGTCACATAAAATGGCTTTCGAGTTACACAAAATGGTTTCATGTGGGCCCGTTTGTGCCTGAAGCTTTCCACGGAGATCTCTGGCCCGGCCTGGTGCGAGAGCTCTGGCGAAGGGAAGCGAGCACGGGTCGGGAGGAGAAGTCGCTTCTGCTGCTGTCTGCCGCTGCAGTTGGGTTCACCGCCATCTCTGCAGTGTCTTCCGGGCCGCTCAGTTGCTCTGCACCACCCTACATTGAGTCGGGTCAGGCTGGGCCAACGAGAGGCCGACTAGCCAGTAAGGAGTAGAGCACAGCTCCAGGCCAGACGGCCAGACGACTGAGTAGATCTTTCACGCACCTTTAATTCCCTGAATAGGATTTATATTCAGTTTTGGGGGTGATTCAATGTTTAACAGCAGGTACTTCTCATTGGTTTGGGCTGAGAGCTTGGGGATCTTTATTTGCATATAAGAAGGCTTAGTGCTGATAATACATAACCAATATCACGCAAATCTCCTGCGGGGGTGGGGGGCTTTGGAGGTCTGTGACTAAAACAGGAGCCAGGGAGTGTGGTCGAACACCTTTTGTCCCATGCAGGCAGAAATTATCACCCACCGGATCGGATCTCCAGGGTTCCAGACCTTACTGACTGGGATCAGGTTGCCTGCACAGACCACCGCCCCACAGTTTCACTTATGTTCCTAAAAGATCCTTTGGAGCTGGAATTACGGGAAGTTTTGAGTAGCTTTGTACATGCTGGAAATCAAACCCTGAAAGAGCAGCTTGTGCTCTTAACCTCTGAGCCATCTCTCCATACAATATAGTTTCATAA
>JADRCC010577824.1:0-20583 GCA_019843855.1 Hylomyscus alleni
GAGAACTGTTAAGGATTACTGCTGACATTTCTATGTAGTAATAAATTTATAGCAATTATTTTACTCTTTGTTTCACCATTTTCAATTCCCGCCGCCATTCTCTAAGCTATGATTTACTTCTCTGTGGGTGGGATGTAGACAGACTAATGATGCTTTCAAAGGCTCCAAGACCCCAAACCATTTAGCTCTTAGGATTTTTTTTTTTCAGGGAGCTTCTAGAAGAGGGTTGCTCTGCTAAAACGTGAAGGCAAATCTCCCATAGTGCTCTCCGGGAACTGAACACACCAAGGACACGTCGAGAATGAGTGAAGCCAAACTTGGGTGCATCTTACAATTTACGGTCAAGTGCTCATTCCAGTTTATTGCAATAACAGAAGCTGATACCAGGGTCGTCCCCTGCCTCCTCCATCTGCCAACATGGGCTTCACTCCAGATTACAGAACCAGAGGTGGAACTGCCCAGTGCTCTTGCAGTCAGCACTGGACTGTGCGTTCACCCTATTGGTCAGCCTGTGCATTAACCCTATTGGTCAACCTATGCATTCATCCCATTGGTCAGCCTGTGCATTCTATTGGACAGCTTTATTCCACACATTGCTTCCCTGGGAGCACAGGCTCCACTAAACATGCCTAGTAGCTCCCCATAAGTAATCTGAACTGTAAACTCTGAGAGCCAGAAGCCATGCCATTTTAGTTACTATTTTATCTTCACTGTCCAGTTTAACGAACATTCACTGGATAATCTGCAAATGCATGCATTCAATTGTGGCTGACCTTTTGATAACATAATTACTAATTCGTTTAGTTACTCATTTAAATAGGTTTCAGTTTCTAGGCTTTTGGATTTTAATATTGTGGCTGGGAGATGGAAGATTTTGAACAAAATGAGTGAAAAGCAGAAATATAAACCTTTCAGTGAACGACGGTAAATTCCTTAGTGGGCCAAGTCCCTCTACCTAATCTTGATCTCTCCATCCAAGAATTAAAATCAGCACGTCTGAGACCAAAGGCTGTGAGCTTTCTCTCTGGGAACCAAGAAGTGGCAAGTCTTATTTCTATTTCTCCAGGGGTAGAATGGAGAGAGACCAACCTGTTCTCTCAGAGAACCAGCCAGTGTCTGGCTTGCTTCCCAACTACTAAAGAGCCTCCAGAAGTAGGGAGGTCGGGAGATGGACTTGGAACCAGGTTGGTTCAAGTAGTAGGGTACCTCTATCTCTCTCAGACTCAAAAGACTCCATTCTGCATGCCACTTAAGATCATTAATTCTTGATAGTTTCTGGAAAACAGATCCCATGTCCTGGAAGTACTGAAGTGTGCTCACACAGGTGGTGTTAGGAGTGGGCGGTTTTCACTCTATTCCTGTAAAGTCTTCCAGTGAGTGGCCTTCCCACTAAGAGATGGGATGCATGACTTGAAGCCAAGGAAGAGGAAAGATGTGTGTACATGGCAAAGGAGGAGAGTGAGAAGGAGCCCTCTGTGTGTCTGTCCTTCAATATATTAAAGCAATATATTAAGGCTTCTCAACCTTCCTAATGTTGTGGCCCTTTAATACAGCTCCTCATGCTGTGGTGACACCCCCGACCTTACAATTATTTTGTTGCTACTTCATAACTGTAATTTTGTAACTGTTATGAATCATAATGTAAGTATGATATGTGGGATATCTGATAGGCAGCCCCTGTGAAAGGGTCATTTGAACCCCAAAGGGGTTACAACCCACAGACTGAGAGCCATTGCACTAAAGTGGTGAAAAGAGAGAGAGAGACAGAGAGACAGAGAGAGAGAAAGACAGAGACAGAGAGAGACAGAGAGAGACAGAGAAACAGACAGACAGAGAGACAGAGAGGCAGAGAGACAGAGAGAGAGAAAGACAGAGACAGAGACAGAGACAGACAGAGACAGACAGAGAGACAGAGAGACAGAGAGACAGAGAGGCAGAGAGACAGAGAGAGACAGAGAGACACACAGAGAGAGAGAGACAGAGACAGAGAGACAGAGAGAGACACACAGAGAGAGACAGAGAGAGAGACAGAGAAACAGACAGAGAGACAGAGAGACAGAGAGAGACACAGAGAGGCAGAGAGACAGAGAGACAGAGACAGAGACACACACACAGAGAGACAGAGACAGAGAGACAGAGAGAGACAGAGACACACACACAGAGAGACAGAGACAGAGAGACAGAGACACACAGAGAGAGACAGAATCAGAGAGAGACACAGAGAGACAGAGAGAGACACAGAGAGACAGAGAGAGAGACAGAGACAGAGAGAGACAGAGAGAGACAGAGAGAGACAGAGAGACAGAGAGAGACAGAGAGAGAGACAGAGACAGAGACTGAGAATGACTGACAGGCCTAGGCTGAGTGCCTATGGCCAAGCCTGGAAGTTGAAGTTTAGTACTGAGAATGCCACCAAGTGCAAAGTTGTCCACCCAAAAGACACATTAGAATAACCTAGAAGTCTAGAAAGAAATACCAATGTGCGTGGCAACCCCCAAACTGATTAAACTGGAAACTCTGGTTATGCAGACCGAGTGGGTTTTGCCAGCTGGGAACACTACCCGGCTGATTCTGCTCTCTGCTCAGCTCATGAAGGGGACTTAGAGGCAGGCTGCCATCAGAATGTGTGGTCTGCCGTTCAGCTTCACCTCCTCCAAGACCACCCCCAAAACACTGAATTACTTTCCACATCTTAGCAAGGTCCTCAGAGCATAGGAAGGGACTCTAAAATCTGAGTGTCACTGAGAGAGGAAACAAAGGCTCTCAGCTGTGACTTGATAAAATACCTATGCACACTCTCCTTAGCTATTCCTACCTCCCCTCCCAAGCTTGCCAAGCAGGAAGAGGCATTCCTTGCCATAACAAGGTAAATAGAATTCTACCCTCTGGTAACCTTAGTGCCAACTATAGCCAAAGTTCAGCTAGGCAAGCTGTGGCATAAGATTTAGCAGGAAAACGTGTACTTGGGTATTTTTCTTTCCCCATCCAATTCCCGCATCTAGGGTGTATGTAGACTGATACTGCCTTCAAGACACAGTAGCCTTCTCCTAGCACCTGGGCCCCAGTGTGCGAGCCCTTCAGGCAGAAAGCACCTTCAGTATTAGTGGCTCCATGGTGCCATATCCTATGGAAGACACTAGACAATCTGCACCCTAGGGTGTCCTCACTGTCTAATGAAGAATTCAGTTGCACGCCTAGAGCAGTGTAGCTGTGTTTACTGCTAGCCCCACTGCTTAGCCAACTTAAATACTGTTTAGTTACTTAAGTCCCAGGCCCTACTCTCCTTGCTGGAACTAGGCAGAACAGTGAGCACCGGGCACAACCACATGCCAGTTCAACAGATGACAAGGACCTTAGACTTGGATGTAGGAGAAATCGGGGATAAATGGAGAATGGCTGGCGCTCGGCTGCATGAGAGAAGAAATCCAACAATCTAAGTCAGCTGTGATTCTGCCCTAGGTACAACTCGTTCCCAGCGGCTGTCACTCTGGAAAGTTTTTTTTTTTTTTCCTCTAAGTACCCCACCTGCACCCCTGTGGTGGCGAAATGGTTGGCGTTTTCCTTGACTGGCTTGAAGAATATCCAGAGAGTTGGTATAGCACTGAGTGGGGATATGTCTCAGCGCATGGTTCTAGAAGAGATTGACATTTGAATGGCATATGAAAGACTTTTCCTTTTCCTACCAAAAGTGGGCAGTGGCCGGTCTACTGAGAACCTGGATAGAGGCAGAAGGTATCAGGCGAGTTGTCTCTTCTGGAGCCAGGAGTTTGGTTTCACCTTGCCAGATACCATGTTTTTGGGCTTTTCAAACTCTGGAACTTACATGGATGCCCTGAAATGTCTCAGACCTTCTGCCATGTAATGGTACTGCCAGCATCCCTGGTTCTCAGGTCTTTGGACAAGCCGAGTTACACCATCAGCTTCCTGACCCTCCATCTTGCAGACAACTATCATGGCCCTTGTCAGCCTCCATACTTAGATAAGCCAATTCTCATACTAAATCTGCTCTTGTGTTCCTGTGTGTTGACATGCCTGTCTATCTGTGATGTTGGCTATGTTTAGAGGAAAACTCTTTTACTAATGTACCAAGCAAAACAATATACTGCAGGGAAGATTAATCAGTATATATTTTTGTATTTTTTTTTTAATAGCAAAGAGATCTATCCTGTCTTGTCCTCAAGTCCTAGGATGGATGCACCCATTTTAATATAATCTTAATTTCCTGCATTAAAATATCTTTTTTACATAATGCGACTGCTCAGTCTTGTGGGGCTCTGGAGCCACTCACTGCAGGTGGAAACGTCTCTCAGGCTCAGGAAGTGTTTCTCTGCGAAGGTGACAAAGCAGTTCACACTCAGTATCCAAAGGCATCAAGTATTTTTAGCCCATGTCATTCAGGGAGAAGAAGGTGCAGACCAAACCCTTCTAGTTGACATTCCCTTCCACATCAGGCTTGCTTGGGGAGTCTGAGCCAGGTGACAATAATGGCACTGAGATCTTGTATTCCCAAGTGAAGTCAAAACATTCACTGAGGAACCACACAAATTGACTACACAGAACTAAACAGCAAAAAGGAGTGAAGGCAGAGGACCACAAGTCCCTGACTGAAAAGAAAGCTGGAGAGAAGCTCGCAGCAGAGATGAAGCGAAGCAGGACGCAGGCATGGATGAGCTGGCTAACAGAGTCAGCATCTCGTATTTGTTCCTGCTTCAGCAGGTTTTATTCAGTATCTACTAGGTGCTGAACATAGCTCTTCATAGTAAAGATTCTACCCTTGAGCCAGACCTGCCAAAATCAAGCCTCAATGGGGCTCACACCATGTACCCTGCATCCCAGCCACTTCATGGCACCGCCTCCCGTTTCCACATCACTGCAAACACTAACTCTAAGCTATGTTGCTACAATTTTCCTGCATTTTTGCATTGCTTTCCTATTAACCACCCCAGACTCCAGGGATCTTGACAAATGTCATTCTCTTCAGAAACTTGGAAAACCCACAGGCTCTAATATGATTGTTGACACCCCAAGCTCCACATCTTTTGTGCAGTGGGGACTGTACCTTACTATGACTCATCCTATGGTAGGTCCATACTATTGACAGTTGGTAGAGTTAGAATACTTGGTAGAGTTTGTTTTTTTTCTTGTATCTTCCACCTGACATAGAATTGTCGGATGTTTTATTCCAAATTTCCTGCCCCTGCGACTTCTAAACTAAAACTGGAAAGCTCAGAGAGGAAACAGCCATCGGCAGCTCTAAGCTTTCTCTTGGTTGGAGGTTTTACTTCACGGCATCCCTGGTACACATGATGGCTCCATCCCAACACATAATCACGGAAGCTTGTTGGAAAGGACAATAGAAGTTCCCTCAAGAGTATGCACCATGCTTGTGTGTGATGGTGCCTTTGCTCGTTCAGTTCGTGTTCTTTATCAAAAAAGAAACGGTTACTTGTGGCTGTTGAGAAACCTTGGTAAATTCTCATCGTTTACATCTGTAGAGGTAAGGATATTAATTACCATCGCATGGGTGAATATCTGCGTCTATACGAGCAGCAGTAAATCACTTAAATAATTCACCCGTTGGGCATTAATAATAGATGTGGTTATTTTTCTGGGAATTCACTTTATTTTCCCTTCAGTATTTGTAGTTTCTTCAAATTACTTTTGACTACGGCGACAATAACAGAGTTCGGCCCTGTGTGTTTAATCTGATATACCCACGAGGCCCAAAATGTCTACTATAAAAGGGCTGTGGTTCCAGAACACTGCTTCTCGTAGAGGCTGAGGACTTGAGTCATCTTTAATACATCCTCCATGTGTTACCATCGCTTTCAAGAGAAGTCTGTACTTTGCCTTGCCTGGAAAGTACCAGTCCAATTCCTGTACTTTCTCTTACAGAATTTTTCTTTGCTTTTGGAATTCTGTCCTCTTTCTTCCAGGCCTTTACCCACCTTGCTTCATTTTGTTTTGTTATGTTTGTTTGTTTGTTTCCCTCATTGAAGGCTTTCTTCTATAGATATTATCCCAGATAAATGCTACCAGTACCCAAGCCGAATCCTCTTAGTCTCTGTTCAGATAAAAGGCCTTCTCTTTCTGATGGTGGTAGGTGAGTCATGTTCTTTGACTGGATAGAAGAAAAGCACAAACCATCTAGGTCTTGAAGTCTTAGACTGGCAGGGCATAAGTGTCCCAATAAGGAATATTCTCAGGCAAACCCATGAGGCTGACTAGAGTGTACGCTCTGCCCTGCCTCCTAGATACTCTTCTTGGTACAGTGCCTAGCACATGAAGAGTCCTCAATTGCCATTTGCCAAACCTTCTGCTTAGCAAGATCTCCCCCATGTTCCCTGCTTTGTCCTCCTTTGGCAGGTACTTCTGTTTGTCTTGGCTGTGCAACAGCTGTTTTCCCATTTTTTTTTTCCCTTGTTGATAGACTTCTGACCTAAGTGACCCTGTAGTTTAGGAAAACCGAGCTTACCTTCAGAACCACAGAGGATTCACCTTGAGATGAGTCCCTGTTGGGCCTGCCAGTCATATGACTTGTGCTAGAAATGGGCTTAGAGAAGGGGTTAGAAACAAGTCTCCTGAGATACTAAGAGTCACAGTCACCTAGGCAGTGAACGGCAGCTTTCGGTCCATCCTAGTAAACAGATACAGACAAGACAAACCATGGAGTTTTTAAATTCACAGAAGAAACCGCAGCTCTTCCCAAAGTGTGGTTGACTTTTCTGTTATTCCTGGAGGTCGACATTGTTGGAGAAAACTGTGGTTCTCTAAAGCATGGGACAGAAAGCTTATCCCATAGAATTTACATATCAAACTTGAGAGAAGGAACCACACTAGCCTAAGTACTGATACTCAGTTTATCAAAAATAAATAGATAAAGAAAGAAAGAAAGTGTTCTGTAGGTCCATGAAGAAGTAGGGAGGCAGTGGGAAGAAGGGTGAGCCTTTCTGTGTTGGTTTTATCCCTGTTTCTGGTCAGTCACATCATCCAACTCACTCAGCATGAAATGCTAATGACAAAACCAGAAATCGTGCTAAATGGCATATTCTACATCCAGGCATTCAAGTCATACTGTGGGCCTCTGAAGGCCTGGTCTCTGTCCTATGCACAACTCAGGTAACTGTTCTTGGGCTTCTACTCTAATCCAGGAGAACAAGCAGAGCCATCCAACATTCATGGTTCATCACATGGATCACAGCCTCTCAGTGTGCTCTGGTGCTGAAAGGGATAAAAGGGGAAAGAAGCAAAGACCGCACGCAGGACCGGAGTCCACAGTCTCCACTCTCTTACCACTTCGTTGTCATATTCCATTGTGGTTCTTTGACCATGGGAAATCAACAAAGAGAAGCTGCTTTCATTAGCGATAATGAGCAACAGGACACGGGTCCCTCCTGAGGCAAGGAAGACACACATGTGTGGCATGACTTGACCGTAATGAGAATCGCCCAGGAAAACTCTTAAAGATGACAAAAGAGGCCCCCGTGGAGGCCACAACTCAGCAACACATCCCAGAGCCTTAAATCTCCCCTGCGCTCCTAAGCTCTGCATCTGGAAAAGGAAAGGACACCTACAAATCCAATCCAAACCCCCAACGAATAGACTTGAGGAGCGGGCAATAGTGTGCAAATAGATTTACACCCATGTCAACCCGGGGTGGGGGTGCTGGGTGCTGGCCCTAGTCGAAGCCAGAGCTTCACTCTGTAGGGCTTTGCTCATTTGTGAATACAAACCCGCTCCTGGCCTCTTCCCATCAGTCCCTGCCTGACACGGCAGGCGCTTCCCGAAACATTCGTTTGTGTTTTCGTCTTTTTTTTTTTTCTCCCCTCACAAGCAGGAAAATATTCAGTAAGTAAAATTACCCATGCCATATAATTTTATCCACATTTCTCACAAAGGTTGTCTCCTCTAGACTTCAACAACTAGTTGAAGCCCCATCAGGAAGGGATTAGTGTTGTTATGAAATGTGTATAATTGATTATGCGAGATCCTCATTAGGCTTGGCATCTGGCGGGCTCCCCATGTGTCTGGGGGTTGGTGTGCATGCACACACACACACACACACAGAATGTGGAAAAAGATAAATAGATCAGTGCCTCCCACGGAGTAGGTGATCGGGCAAATGCAGAATTGAATTGTAAAATATCTGTGCCTTGCCATTCAGCCTAAAAAGCTAACTTACCCTGCGAAAGAACAAATGTCTGAAGATGTGTAGCGGATACAGTGCTGGTTTGGGATGGGGATGTTGGGCCATCCATTACTCACAGATGGGGCACATGGTTCCAGCCCAGCCAATGATGGGGATTCCATCCCCTTGGCCATGGAAACTGGCTCAGAGAAAGATGGTATCTTAGCCAGGCCAATGACTCTTTCTGGGATCTCTCCTAAAGCTTGTCCTGACACAACATTATGTGTTCTTCCATGCCAGCAGCTAAACTGGTAGAATGTGAGCCTCTGGCAGCTCTGCCTTGAGGACAAAGCCAGAATAAGATCAGTCACTTGAGTTCCTGGTTACAGTTGCCCCTGCAGCCAGATAGACTTACCAGTCATAGGAATGTATTTCCTCCCTTGCCTCAACAAGGTCCAACTGAGTTTTTGTCACTTGACACAAAATCTTTGCCAGTTCACAAAGGATCATAAAAACATGGTGACAAGCACCACCACATCAGGTTCTTTAGATAAAATATCACATCCTCTCTGTAAAGGCTTGCTTTGTTACATAATGTTGGTTTTTAGGACATAGACAACTAGGATAGTAAATAGGACAGGGCCACTCCCAGGGATGTCCAACCCACTGACACTGGGAATGGCACTGTCATGTACAGAACTCACATTTAAAAACCATGTGATCAGTCCCCCCACCAAAAAAGAATTACAAAAAAAAAAAACACCCCATGATGTTTTAATTCGATTTTTAATTAGATGTTTTAATTAGATTTTAATTAGGGCTGTGTTCATAGCTATCCTTGGCCATGGGTTAGACACACTTGCATGGTAGTCCTGTTCATGGCAAACGGTCCAGGCTGCCCAGGCCCATGCTTTTTCTACCCTTGTGGTCTATCACTGGGCACCAGCTCTAGCACGATAGGAAATGGAATCTTCTGGTTTTGGAAAACTCTTAGAGGCCACACAGTAGTAACCCATGGATATTCACTTGATTATTTGTAAATGCAAGAGTATCCCATTAAATAAAGAATATGAACAAGATGACAGAATATACATCTATATCAATGTCCCTTTAAAAAATTGGCTCCATGGGGGTCTGGGCTCCCCACATACAGCTCATTTGGAAGAGTGTTTGCCTACCATGCATAAGGTTTAACCATTGCACTGAAAAATAAAATACGATGGTGGTGGTGTGCACTCGCGGTCCTAGAACTTGGGAGGTGGAGTCGGGAGGACCAGAAGATCAGGGCCACACTCTACTTTCTATCTCCATAGGTTTTCCTTTCCTGGACTTGCGTGCAGATGGGTACCTATTGGTATGGTCTTTTATGACTGATCTCCTTTATTCCACATAATGTTATCAAGGTTCGCACCTGCTGGAACACGTGCTTGATTCTGTTTTTAATGATGACTGTATGACCGTCTCAACTTCTTGGGGAGTTAAAAAGCCCTTGGAAAATCTGCTGAAAGCTGAGCACCCTTCTCCCTAAAAATATCCCTCTCCAATTGTTTCCCAGTGCTCCTAGAGCCCAGAACCCCGTCCACAGAACTCGGCATAAACACAGTTCTCACTCAAATAGTTGCATGGGATTTTAAGTGGTAATTCCCTCCAGTGGACTAGTCTCTTGGGTGTCTGTAACTCTGAGGTGGCAAGTACGGAGCACAGCCTGTCTGGGAACCCACCGGGTCACACCATGATCACCATCGACAGCTGCGAGGAGTCCTCCTTTCAGGACTTTATGAAGACGCAAGAGGATTAAATGTGGATGCTAAACACGGTGTGAAATGAGAAGTGCGCACGGCTTACTGCGCATTGAACTTGAGCATGCACAGCATGTTTATATAATGGGCTATAAATGAGATACAGACAGTTCTGGCAAGGGTTTCCAGTTCCTCCCTATAGTTACTGCTGGAATCTTACTTAGTACGGCAGAGAAAATAGCTGATTTTTTTTTTTTTTTTTTTTTTAGACAGATTGGGGTTCTAGTGAGATTTGGTTTCCCCACTAACCAGCAGTCTGCTTTTAGAGTATTGCGTCATCCCCTCAGGGCCTTGATGCCATAGTAGAAGCCTTCTGCATCGATAGAGTAGGAGCTGTTCAGATAATTGAAAATATTGTAGGGTTTGTTTTTTTTTGTTTTTCAATGTAGGGGATTGAATCCTGGATGCTATACATGCTAGCCAAATGTTCTTCCATTGGATTACCATCCCTAACCTAACGTTATTTTAGGAAGAGATTACACAAGGTATATATGTGTGTGTGTGTGTGTGTGTGTGTAATATATTATATATATATAAATGAATGTACACACAAAATGTTTTATTTTTACTTAAAAATATATTAAGTACACACAAGCACATATATTCATGAATGCTATACTATTTTTCTCACTCAAAATAGTACTTGCTAGCTAAGCTCATTGACATGTCTATAAATCTAGCACTTGTCAGTAGGATATCTATATGTGAATATGTATGAGTATGTATATATATGTACATATACATACATACATACATACATACACACACACACACACACATATATATATATATATATATATATATATATATATATTCATTCAAGGCTAGGCAGACATGACTCAACAAACAAATTAAATTCTTGTGTTGGGACAACATAAAACAAGTATTCATTTCATACAGGCCTTTTGACCAGCGCTCCAAACCATTTTCTTTTTATTGGGTACACCCATCATACCTTGCATAGCTATTCTTGTCTCACTGAAGTGGCCACAGATTAAAAGCATTTGCTCTGGGGTATGAATACAGAATTTATTTTTAGTTTTCTCCCTTCTAATCTTTACAGTCTTCTTGCCTACATCTAATTCCTGTCTTGTCTCTTGTCAAATGAATATGATGGTCACACGGCTGTCTTGCTTGCCTCTGCACTGTCTCTGTAAATGCTTGTGTGTTAGGGCATAAACACTTGCTTTTCTGCAAGTCGCCATCACTACCCATACGAACACTGGCAACTTCTTGGTTTCCCTGAAAGCATCTCCGGTCCAGTCCAACCCTGTCTCTGCTCAGCCACACAACAGTCACAGCTGATGTTCTGAGGCCCCGATCAGCTCTGCCCCCTTCAAAGTTGATCCTGCGGTGGCTTCCCAGTCTTCGAAACAGAAGTCAGACTTTTGGACAGTACCCAAGGAGTCTTCTATGAGAATCCATACCCAGCTTTCCAACTTTCTCTATGCCACACCTCTCTGCCTTCTTTACTGTCTAGTGTTTTTAAGTTCAGTTCTTTGTACGACCTACAATCTCTGACTCCATGTCTTTCTTGTCTTCTCGTCTTCTGGCACCTGACTACTGGTCATCACTGAGCTGTCGGCAGCCTAAACTCTGACACCAGCCTAAACTTCTACCGCATCTGTACTAACCCATCCAAATGTTCTTCAGACAGGCAAATCCTAACCAAACATCTGGTCCCTTAATAGATCTGAAGACCATGTGGGAGAAGGACAGTGACTACTTGACTATTGCTGAATCTCCAATACAGTGTCTGGCTCGCAGAGATGACTGCTCATCTCCTGGGTTGACAATTGTATAATGCCTTCTTCTCAGAGTAACTTGTCTCTTGATTGAGTCTCAGGGTGTCACAGAACCCAAGCAGGCCAATGGGTAAGGCATGTAACACAGGGGAGCTTCTACATGTGCCTTCTAGACTTGTCCACTGTGGGACCAAGAGCCAGTTAGTAGGTCACAGAGATTTATTTTTAATTCATACCTTTTCAACTCCATCTCTTATTGTATTTAGATATCAGAGTAATCAAATTGCCCAGTGTGTCCTGGGCTCGTTCTCTTGAGGGAGTCTTGGATGTCTCACCGTTTAATCTGCATTCGTGTTGGCCTTCTACAGAGTGCGTTAACAGTCCTGTGACAGTGGGGAGAACCCGGCTGTGGGGAAACAAGTGGAGCACGGATTCCAGGCTCTGGGAGACTCCAGCGTCTCCTTGCTCGGATCTTCTGGCTCTTCGTGAGCATGGTGGCCTCCGGCTTTTGTGTGGAAAACTGAGGCTGGGCTTCAGGCTCTGGGCAGCAGCCTAGATGTTGAACTTACGTCTCTTGTCTGTAGTTACCCATCATCCCTCACCCTCTCTTTTTTCAAATTGGAAGCTGGAAGAAGTTATGACAGATGTTTCAGTTGGGGGGGGGTGTTGAAGAGGTAGCGGCATACACCTATATTCTCAGCACCGGGGAGGCAAAAGCAAGGAAGAGTGTGTATTTGAGGCTAGCCTGGACTATACAGTGAAACCTTGTTAAACAGAGAGAGTGAGAAAGAAGCTGAAAGATGTCCGTAGCCAATCTTGTCTCCTTTTAGCTTCATGTATGAGAACATGCACTTCCTTCCTTCCCTGTTTCTCCATGATATTCATGAACCCACTCCAGTGCCTTTCTGGGCTTTGTGTTCAGTGGCTTCCCTACAGCTACATGTGGGAGAACAATAGAAACACCACTCTTCGAGCTCCTGTCTGCAAGGAAGACTGGCTTCATCTCCTCTACAGTGTTTTAAGCTGTTCTAGTTTTTGCTTTGACCTTGTTGGAGGCCGTGTGTCTTTAGAAGTGAAAGAAGTAAATTGTGATGTCATATTTGAGATGATTCCTGAAATGAGTTCTCCTCCTCAGCCGAGTGATTTTTCTATTTCACTTTCCATTTTAAGACCCGTCCGTATCTTCCTCTGTCTTTCTTTAAGCAGACAGACATCCTTGCCAGAGGGAAAAAACTGGTCATTTTAAAATAGCCAGATACCTGGTGATATTTCAAAGGCGTACTACAGCGCTGTGAACTGGGGCTGTTTACGTCTTCCATCTTGCTCAGGCAGACAGAAGAAATGACCCAGTTTATGATGAGTTTTGTGTATGTTTATGAGGAAATGTTCTGTTTTAAAGAGACCTTTCACCTCAGCCGAGTGTGCATTCCTAGGGCCTCGCCACCGCCCCGTGTGTGTGTGTGTGTGTGTGTGTGTGTGTGTGTGTGTGTGTGTGTGCACTGTGGGAAGTTTCAGACATGCCCGCCGAGGGTATAGTTCTCTCCCGTGTCTGAGAACCAGAGTTTCATTTGTCCTTAGATATCAGGATGAGGGAGATTAGTCAACCTCAGCTGATCATCAGCTGATGGTACTCAACCATGTTCATGCCTTTGGAGCATCGGGCAGCGGTGAGAGGGCTAGGGCAACTGATCTGGAACAAAGCAATGTGAGCTCAGGGCTAAGTAGAGCTAGGTTGTCTAGGTTTATCGGGAGGCCCTCAGAGACCAGCATGCTTAGACTGCCAGTGGTTCTCCACCTGCAGGTTTTGACCCCTTTAAGGTCACACGTCACCTACTCTGCATGTCAGATATTTACATTACAATTCGTAACAGTAGCAAACATACAGTTATGAAATAGCAACATAATAGTTTTGTGATTGGGGGTCACCTGGATATGAGGAACCCTCTTAAAAGAGCTCAGCATTAGGAAGGAGCTGAGACTTATCTTGGCTTAGAGGCTGGTACAGAGAAGATGCACCAGGGATTCCTTTTCCAGAACCAAACGAGACAAGACTCACCCCTATTCCACGTGATAGCTATAAAAAAAAAACCTCAGTTTCTAAACCACCAAAAGCTAGCCCATCTTAACCTCCTCTGCAAACGGTGTCATCTTATTTGCTCGGTTTTTCTTCCCCGTTTGGCGTCTAACTGGAGTATATCTTTTATGCGTTCAGTGTGACAAACCAGGATAGAGAAAGTGCCGTTTGGGTAGGTCTCCCCCTCCTGGGTGGATAGTTAGGATCTAAAGCAAGAGCAGGGAGCCTTCTTGCTCGGAAGGCGTGCGCAGGTAGGTTGCGGCACCGTTGGATTTCTCTCTTGTTCCTCCTCTTGTCCTGCAAGATCCGAGCCTGCATGGGCATCTACGTCTCTGTCATCAGAGACATCATGGCTTCTAGAAAGGAAGCCAGGGGCTGGAGAGATGGCTCGGCGGTTGAGGAGGACCGGAGTTCAGTTCCTAGCATCCGTATCTCCTGGCTCACAGCTGCCTCTAACTTCAGCTTCCGAGAATCTGATGACTCACATGCACAGACCCACACAGAGGCCACAAGCACACACACACAATTTAAAAGAAATCGTAAAGTAAGGCCATGTCGTTGAGCAGCCCCACTCCCCTAACTGGACTTACGGGCGTACCAGTCTGCCCTGAACTAAACAGGAGCAGCTCTGCAGTGACATAGCAGTAAGTAGCATGGGTGTGGTAGGAGCATCCAACACAGGATGGCTGCATCTGCTGGGGTCACTCACTGCTCTGCAGTCAGAAAGTGCCTGGTGAAAGGCTTAACAGGGAAATTCAATGCAGTTTCCTTTTATCTGCCTCTCCAATTGATGTCTATACAGAGCGAGCCGGGCTCCCCCAAACACACCAGTCTGTTTCAGATACACAAGATTAAGTAGCTAGTGACATTCAAGACCAATTGGCCCACCCAGGAGGACCGAAACCAGCAGAAGAGCTGTCAGATTTTGCCTTTTCTCCATTAATCTTAAAGCTTTTTCAGTGGTGCCAGGCCGCATCTCCATCAGACAAGCTGAGGAGAGTGTACAGCCGCTTTCCTTTCCCCTGCCCACCACCCTGGAGTAACCCCTTCATTGCTGAGCAAACCATCTCTGCATTTCAGAGTTTCTTCTCGGGGTTAGAAGCAGAGCTTTCCTGGGCCCGTTGCCTTATCCCAGCAAGAAAGCTGGGAACCCCTGCACAGATTTTTGCAGAACGAGGCTGGACCACTCCCTGGAAGCTGTTTCCAAGGGAACAGACTTTGAGGGCCACTGAAGGTGATCAAGTGGGGCTCTCCCTGGGGAATGCTGAAGGGCCAGTGGATAGATGGAGAATGATTATTAGGTTGAGAGAGGAAAACAGGATAAATAAGGAAGCTGGTACAAATGACAAACGATGAGGTCGGGATTTATAATGCTGCCCCCTCTCCGCTCCAGTCCTTTTCAAAGCTTGTGACCTGGGCAAGAGGGCACCAGTGAGGAGCAGAGAGATATCTGCCATGTGTAAGTAGAAGCAACCGCTGGACTTGGATTGTCAATAACTCCTGACTCAGGCCATGTGTGCAGATGGCACGCCAGGCAGGCTGAGCTCAGAATGGACAGGGGATCCTCCACGCTGACAGGGTAGGCGATGCCCCTGGCTTCCTGATACCCAGTTCTGCCTTTGAGGATGGAGCTCAGAGAACCCTTGGCCAGAAGGGCTAGGATCCTGTCTTTCCTTTTCCAGAGAACATCCGTTTGGGAGTGCTTGTCTCCCTGAGCTGCCTCCCAAAGGTAGGTGTCTGAGAACACTGTGGGCACACTTGTGTAAGCTGGGTGCCTTATACCATAGACTGACCTGACTCAGAAACCAAAGGCAGGCCTTCCCTGAAATCATTCACTGCTCGTAATTTTAATACAGTCTTACTCACAGTGCCATTGGTAAGTAGTCATGGATCACTCAGAGACGCTTGTGCTGTATATCACTCCCCCTCCCGCTGTTCCCGCCCACACACGTGGCTGTAGATGGGAGGGCTTACCTTTTCTCAGTACAGCTCTTATAATACAGAAGTAATTTGCATAAGGCACTTTTCCGCCAGGATCTTCCATTAAAGAAGTCCCTTTCTGCAGTTGTCCTGGTGAATTAGAACTACAACACATTAGGTTTGCACCTTTACCAGTCTTACCCACCTGTAGGAAAGTCTCACGCACCCGTTGTCAAGTCCACTGACATCTCTCCTATGTATAGGCAGTATTACATCTAACATCACGGTGTGTGTAGTGTAAACTGTCTTGCAAACCCATGGATCCTAGTTGACAGTCATTTAACATTTCAATGAAGAAACACTACGGAGAGGGTGCCCGATACAGGATAATGTGTAGAGTTGGTACTTGGGGCTTTTCAACTTTATTATGTGCGCGTTCTAACTAAGGCCTTGAGTATACAAAGCACTGGAGCATTTGTAAGGAATGTAAGTATCTAGCATCAGTATGACCCATCCTCTACTATTACACACGAGAAACGATAAGGAGTCCCAGAAAGGGAACCCAAGCCCAGAGGGCAGATGTTTTGTCTGGGAATTTAACAAACAGGCTTTGTGTGAGCAGAGTCTCTCTAGAAAGGACTAGCACTCAAGATCATAATCTCCCTGTAAGCTCGGGGCCCACAGACCCTGCTGCTTGACAGCCACTCCTTAGCACCTGCCAAACTCTGGGGACAGGAAACCTCGGGTGGGTGACGAGGCTTACCCGGACAGAGGTCTGGTGAGTAGCTGGCTTTTGGCCACAGGTGCTCAGTGTTGTAGTCTAGTGAAGCAGCTTCCGCTTCCCCTCCGGCTTCCTTTCAAGATGTGGGAACATCCTGGCGTCCTATAGAAATTAAGGATTTGGAAAGCACTGCCCACGAGGAGGAAAGCAGACTCACTTCCGGACTGCTGGTGCCCGAGGAAGATGAAGGTTCTGAAATGTACCCTGCACCACCTCTTAGGCTGTGCTGTTAGGGAAATTATCTCCCAGCTCTAGAGAGGGAAGAGAAAAAGCTAGACAGCTTTCTTCCACAGTCTCCATCCTCATCATCTAGGGAGGTAAGGCTATCATCTTAGGGAGGCAGAGCGGTTGGCGAGGGAGTGGCTGACATGGGGGCCTTCAAGCTACAAGGCAGGCAATCCATGGTTGGCGCCAGCTCTGCGGATATCATCAAGCTCCGGGGATTCGGACTCCAGAAGGAGAGGCTTTCCTTTGGAATTTTACTGTTAGGAACTAGAAACCCCTCACTAACCGCCTCTTCTCCTGCTCAGGATAATTTGGTGTAGGTGAAAACATACCATGCTTTCATTTTCACCAAAGGCAGATTTTCCTTCCAGGAATAGTCCTTGATGCTGGCCCCTTGTTTTGCCAGCAGCTCTACTCATCAGGCCACCTCCCTGGCACCACTGCTGCTTTTTAAATCACATTTCTCCTAGTCTCCTGTTCCATAGCCTTCAGGGCGGTGGCGGTGGCGGGGTCGGGGGCGGGGGTAGGATTGTTCCTAAGCATTAAAGTGCAGTCAAGATAGAAACACGAATGGCCAGTAAAAAATAAGATGTTTCAGGACGGCAGGATGCTGCTCTGTTCAACCCTCAGGACCCGTATAGTACAGTGAGGGAGCCAGCTTGACCTCTGACCTCCACCTGTTTGCCTCTATGCACACACATGCACATGCACGCACACACACACACACACACACACACATATGCTCGAGCACACACACATGCAAATGAGGAAGCAGATAATTGTTCAAAAGATAAGATTTTTATAATTCATTGGCTTTTCAGTATAGAATTTGCTTACTATATGGACACACATGAATTTACAGTAATAAATCAGTCTTATAGCTGGCTCATGGTTTTGTATTATTAAAATAAAAATATAATTAATTTAGGTTTGGAAAGTGGCATATTATAAAAGTAAAAGATTGTGTGTGTGTGTGTGTGTGTGTGTCTGTCTCTGTGTGTATGTACACATTGACACAACTAAGACACAACAAGGCCCATGCACACATATATGTTTGTATGTTCACTTAGAGATAAAGAGAGAGAGAGAGGCTAGGCATAATGTCACATGTCTTTAACTTGAGTACCTGGGAGGTAGAGGCAGAGGCAGGTGAATTTCTGTTAGTTGGAGGGCTGCCTGGTCTACATAGTTCAGGACAGCTAGAGCTACACAGTGAAACCCTGTCAAGAGATGGAGGAAAAACACTGGGTTAATTTTGTTTCCTGTGACTGTAAAGATCTTGAGATCTGGGCTACATTTCTTCTTTTCTTTGTTCTTTTCTTCTCCCCACTCCTACCCACTGCTTCTTTTCCTCATGAAAAGCGAAGTCTTGCTATATAGCCCAGGCTAGCCTCAAACCCAGGATCATTCTGCATCTGTTCTCAAGTGCTGGGTTTATAGATGTGTGCCACCACATTCAGTTCATTGTTTGTGTTATTAAAGGTTTATGTGTACATACACACACACACATACACACACACATACACCTACAAATACATATACACATACACACATGCACACATATATATATACACATACATATGCACACACACATGCACACATATATACATATACATATGTACACACAATACACACATATACACACATACATATAGACACATACACACATACATATATACACATACACACATACATATACACAGATACACACATACATACACAGATGCACATATACATTCACACACATACACACATATACATACACATACATACATACACATGCACACACATACACATACATATACACATACACATATACATATACATGCATACACACACACACACACACACATCCCAGATAACAACTTGGGCTGTCACCTACCCCCTTCCACCATGTAGATCCCAGAGTGATGCTCATGCTACCACCCTTGGCAGCCCCTTTACCTGCTCAGCCATCTCACTGACCCTGGTCTTAATGTTTTAAACCACATGCCCAACCTTATATTCCATCACCAGACCCACAGTCATTTGGTTCCGATTCCTACCAGTTCTTTGTGCTGTACATGTCATCCTAAGGGTATGTTCCACCAGCTGCCCTTTCACCTTTTCTGATCACAGCTGTCAGAAAGAACAACTATTTTTAGTTACGCTGAAATGCGCAGTCACATCTGGCTGTCGAACAGGCGCTAACCCTGCACTATGAGTTGACCTGTTTTGCTCCCAGCATCCTTTGCTGACCCATTCCATTAGCATATTGCTTCCAACAAATGGTGCTAGGGACATTTGGAAATGATCCCTGCTCTGGGATGTTTGACTTCTGTATCTTACCATATACCAGCCAAGAGTTTCAACGGAGGGCTTATGGGAACCAAAAAGAAAACATGGTCGGTCATTCAGGAGGCCAGATCCTAGCCTCCTCCGGGAGGGTGCTGATACAAGTTAGAATCTGTACTGCTTGTGCTAAACATGGTCTTCAGAGCCCACAGACCTGGTGGCATCAGCAACAGATCATCAGCCAACAGCGCAGGCGCACTGTGTGCTCAGTACATAAGTGGTGTGTCAGTTTATACTGTCTGGCAAAATGGCTTCTATGTGGTCATGTCAAAGCAAGGGGCAGTCTTCAGGGAGAGCGTAAGTCAATGAGGCAATTTTCACTGTTCCAAAAAGCATGTTGGAAAATGAAACATTTGTTCATAATTAGGCATGAACATTTAAAAGCACTTAAGAATACATTTGTTTAGTTGGCAAAAAAAAAAAATTAAAATACTTGACTCAATTGGATCTGGAAACGTGATTAAAAGGAGTTTGAGTGGTGAGCAGATTGAGAGACCTAATCCAAGGGCTGACCTAAGAACTCTCATAAGAAATGCCCAGATCGCTCATTTCGAGTCATCTGTCTCTGGACTGCCAACATCACACATACCCATATCATATGTATACACATACCACATGTGTACACATATACCACAAATACCACACACATAACATATGTGCACATATACCACACACATCACCACATATGCATGTATCCTTCCACATGCCACACGTGCATACACAAACCCACACACCAAACCCACCACATGTTCATATACAACACATATGAGCAGACACGTGACATATACACACATCACATGTGCACACACAACACACATATGGGCACACATCACACACCCACAACACACCCACAACCCACACAGCAAACCTATACAGCAGACACACACATACACACACACACACACACACACACACACACACACAATTTTCAGAGGATTACTTTTATAGAATCAGGCTTTAATGGACTCCTTATAAACTTTAGAGGAATCGTGATTTAAGAAAGTCAACAGATTCTCTGTCTTCATGTATGTCTTGGAGTGTGTGTTCAGAGCTGTACTGCCTCAAGTCCAGGGACAGAAACACACATGTGCATGTCAATCCCCTAGTAATACAGTCCTCCAGTCTCTGACTTTTGCTTAGATTTGAGTTTCAGGCATTCTGGTTCCACTGCTGTTGTTTCTCTTTGTCCAGACCTTTATGATATGACTTTTCTGCCTACGCTCTTTGGTTTTTTTTTTTTTTTCCTGCATTTACAAAATGTTTGTTTTGTTCTTCTGGTGGTTTGCATAAGAATGGCCCCCCATAGGCCCTATTCAGATGTTTAGTCATCAGGGAGTGGCACTCTGTGATATAGATTAGGAGATGTGGCCTTATTGAAGAAAGTGTGCCGTGGCGGGTGGGGATGGGAGAGCTGGGGTTTCAATAGCCCTAGACAAGCCCAGAGTCTCTCTCTTCTTGCTCCCTGTGGATCTGAATGTAGAACTCTCAGCTCCTGCTCCAGTGGCATGTCTGCCCGCCTGCCACCGTGGTCCCCTCCATGATGATCATGGACTAACCCTCTGAAACTGGAAGAAACC
>JADRCC010577826.1:0-12482 GCA_019843855.1 Hylomyscus alleni
CACCTTCTCAGGGGTGGTACCATCCGCAGTAAACTAGGTCCTCCAACAATAGTCATTTTAAATAGAGAATCTGAGGTCACACACATAGATGGCTGGGGCCAGGTGGTAGTGTGTGCTTCAGAGCCTGTGTGTCAGACATTACACTCAGAGTGGCTGAAAGAGGGCCTGCCACCTTTCTACGTGCACTGTGACATTTCCTATTCCAGCTATCTTCTTCAAAATGTGGACCACATTCTCCAAATGGAGTTTTTAACTCATCAGTGGGCCATAATCTGTAGCTGGAAACCCCCTGCTCAGGTCCATAGCAAGATGAGCTAAGACCCAGGGCACCTGGTCACAGTAATCCCCCAGCCCCTATTCTGCACTTCAGAACCCCTCAGCCTTCCTTTCCCCATTTTCTTTCCTTCAAACTGGACCAGCAGTGAGCACAACCCAGTCTCTCCCACATGTGAACTGGCAGCTTTAAGGCAGTTCAGAGCTTTCTTTGAGCTGGGGAGCTGATGGAGCTGAGAGGGGAGTACCCACTCTCCCTGATTGAGGTCATAAGGAGGTATCGGGCAGAGGAGCCTCAGCTAGGCTAGGCTTTCATTTCCAAAGGCTGGGCTGGAGGAGGAAGATTGCACAGATATGGGGATGCTATGTTGCTCAAAACCAATACTATTTCTACTTGGCCGGTAGCCAAGCTCCTTAACCCTTCCTGATACTGGAGCCTGGGAGACAACCCAAAGGTAGGTGGGCCCTGCTAATGTGGAAAATGGCAATAGGGTGATGTGGTTAATAATTATTTGTTCTCATATACATCTTCCAAACCCAAGCTAAAGGCATTCAATGCATTATATCTGGGGTTGCTCTCCTAGCACATCACATTTTATGGCTGAAGACATGGAGACCCAGAAGCCAAAGCTGCCCAGCTAGCACAGCTGGGAGGGGGAGTGCAGGGAACAGGTTTACTTTATGAAAAGGGGTGGGAGGCATCAGGGACCTCAGCTACTAGGAGCCTTGATTTGTGGTGTGCCCTGATGGCCTTGGGTCGACATGCTGGGCTTCTGGTGGACGGATTCCCCCTTTCAGCTTCCATTCACTCTGGGATCAAAGCATCGATGGAGGACATTTCTGCTCAGGACTCCACATCACTCACAGGTCCTGCATCTTGGTCCTGGGCCTTTTGTGGTAAGGAAGTAACCTTATGCTTTTATCTGATGTCACAGTTTTCTAAGAGAACAGTCATCTGCAGTGACCCCGTTTGGTCCTTTCCTCTCATGCCCTGTCCCTTGCTTTCTTTTGTGGGGGGCTCAGGTCCCCAGTGCACGCTATCCATGGCAAGGCTGGCGGCAGTCTTGCCTTCCTTCTAGCCTCACTGGCATTTGATGAGTCTGTGTGAAGAAAGCGTTTGTTGAAGGTTTTTCTCATCAACCTTTTGAAGTTGAGGTGCTGGTCTAGTTTTGGTTTGCTGAGATTGTGCCTGCTGCATTTCCTCACCAGTGAAGCTACTGTTTGGTTTTGCTTCTTTAGTCTTTTATATGGGGAGTGACCTTGGACCAACTTTGTATCTCTAGGACATAATGCATTATTTTAAAATTGCCCAACCATTTCTAAAACGACCCTGAGCGTCCTCCTGCCACTTTATATTTGTGTAAAGTAGCATTCTTAGCATTGATGATCCTTAGCATTGATGATTATAAAATCAGAATACCTATCAATTCTGCATAGTGACAAGATGCTCTAAGTTCTATAGCATTGAATATTCAGGCAAGATTATGTAAAATACATAAACATGTTCATTGCACAAAGATGCAAAGTTGCTTTCATCCTTAATAAATGGAAAGTCACATGTTTTTAAATACATTTATTATTAACAGTAACTGTTTGATTTGCATACCTATATATGCCCAGGGTTATGTAAAAAAATTTCTCTGTCCCAAATGGGAAAAGTTTAAGAAGTCCTACACTAATCACAGCTCAGACAGTCCAGTACCTTCCTGTCTTTGTGAGAGCCACTATGGAGGGAAGCCTACACATTCTTCTGGCATTTCCATGAAATAAGGCTTTCCTCTACTCTGCCCTATCCTCCTCCTCCTCCTCCAGGAGCAACCTGATGATGTTGCTCTGGACACTCACAGCCTGCTTTGCCAGTGGGAGGTGCTCCTATTCACAGGCATCCCTCCAGGATGATAAGCATCCTGCATAGCTGCCAGGACCTACCCTGCCTCTTCTCCTGTGCACAGAGCACTAACTACTTAACATATCTATGTGAGCACAGCTGAGCACAGGGCCTAAAGGTCAAAGAGGTGCTGATCTGAGGCTTTATTTCAGACCATAGCCTGAGCAGAAGCCTTGGTTCTAATCTTCACCAGGTTTAGGGGTACCTATCTACAAGGACAGAACAGAATTTTAGCCATCTGCCTTCTTGCTCTTATCTGTAAAATACATCACCAAATGCTGCCTGGAGTTTGGGACCTTGTCTCTATTCCAAGGCAGACCTTCCACAATCTTTGCTATGGGGATATGGATCCTACCAATCATACAGTCATGAGAGATGTAGCTCAGAGGTAAGGGACAAGGCAGCAAGTACCCCAGAGGATAGCTGCCTGGGGCCCCTGGATGCTGATAAAGATGCTCCAGGACCATGAACTCAGGAAAATGAGAATCCAGTCTACCCATATGTTTCATTGCTCGGCTAAATGGGAACGAGAGCCTGCAAGGTGCCTGCCAGACTCTGGCCTTCAGCCCACTCTTCCTCTTCCTCTTGTTCCCCTTCTTCCTTTGGCATCCCTCTCTGCCCTTCTGTCCTCCTCTCTCCTGCCTGCTTCCTCATCTCTTTTCAACATTCCTTCAGTCTCTTCTCCCCTTCTATGTCCTTCTCCTCTCTCCTCTTCCTTCTACCAGAAGTCTTTCCCATCAACAGAGGATGGGAGACACAGTCCAGCCCCTGCTGAGGCTCCCTAGGGTTGCTGAATGATTGAGCGGGCAGGCCCTTGGCCATGAGACATTTTGTTCCCCAGAATGGTAGTCTCAGGCTTACTCCTGGCCACAGAGAAAGTTCTGAGTTGGGCATAGCAAGTTTTCAAGAACTCAGCCTGAAACTAGCTGTGGGGACTTCTGGCCTTCTTGGAGTCAGAGCTGGGCCTGGCCTACCCCCCACCGCCTCATCCAGACTCTGGAGGCACATGCATTTATTGAAGGGGGTGGGAGACCAGGAGGTGGGGCTGGGTGTGGGGAGGGCATCGCTGGCTATCCAGCGTCACTTCTTAGAGTTTGACTTCTTAAAGCCAGTGGTCCTCTTACTGCTTCTCCTCGTTTTGGTGAAAGGCTCTGGTTCCACTTCAAGCGGTTTGACCCTAAGTACACAATAGGAAGATGCAGGTGCTGGGCATCAAGGGAACAGGCAGGGAGCCTGGTTTCGCTGATGAGGGCATGGCTCTAGAGCGAGAGTGGCAGGGGACAGCTCCATCTTGGGCCAGTGGTCTGATCCTAGCACTTTTCTATCTTTCTGGAAAGGAGGACACTGCAGAATTAGTATTTGGTTCCCTGTCACCATCACAATCAAACTTGCTGGAGTTGAAAGCATCCTCCATCCCTCTGACAGATGAATCTGAACTTGGGGTCTTGCTACAAAGTGTATCACCTAGGGCATAACCCTGACACCCAGTGGGACACTATGCAAAACAGGCTGTCAATCAAGGGCTGGCCTGGCTTACACCCGTAGGAACACAGATTACCAAGGCCTAAGGCAGGCTATGGTAGACCTTCATGGCCTATGTCCAAGCTAGGGAATCCTGTAATGAGCCATCCCTAATCTGCCAACTGGAGCCATGGGGAAAACATACTTCTCAGGGGACGGGGAGGGAGGTGGTTCTTTTTCTATTTTGTCCACAAGCGCCACTGAAGAAACACTTCCTTCGTAATCGTCGGATGGGGGTCTTTTAGTTGACTCAGTATCATCCAGGTTTGTGACATAGGTTGACATGCTGCAGGGGAGGGTAACAAAAGAACATAGCTAAGGGTGTCAGAGGTAAGAGCTCAGAGTTTACTGAGTGCTATCCCACCCTGTTCCAGACCATACAGAGAGTAGCAAACTAGTCTTCGCAGTTGTTCCAAGGGAGAAAGGGCTTGTGGAGGTCAGTTTAGCTTCTGTGAAGGACCGAGTAGCCCCACTTCCCATTGCCACCAGCTCCCAGGTCCATGCTCTAAAAGCACCATGCCTGCAGGGCAAACAGATCATTGATATGAACTGCGCTCAGTTCTCAAAACCGGCAGTCCATCATCAAGGAGCGAAAAGACTGAGTGCCTGCTGACACTTGTGGATGGCAGCCTCTCACTCTTGTCACATAAGTAGAACGGGGAAGCTAGCTTGTAGGTACTAACTTCACTCATAATGTCTCTGCTCTTGTGGTCTAGTTACTTCCCAGAGTCTACATTCCTAACACCATCACCGTGGAGCTAAGGATTTCAGCACATGAACCTGTGGAACATGGCAGCTTGCTACAGCCACCTTTCCTCATAGCCCCTGGCCACCTCCTGTTGTGACTCAGCTGGCCCTGCCTCTTCTAAGGTGGGCAGAAGAGAGGGGTACAGTACAGTGACCCAGTGGTGAAGAGCCCCCTCTTAACTGGAAGCACCCACAGCACAATCAAGCCTTCACTTGATGTTCATAAAGATCATGACTGTTCACAAACCTTTTGAGGTTCTCACACAGGCATTTGCAGTCTGTAGTATCTTTACGAGGTCTCACTCCAGTCTGTAAGTCATGAGGAACTTGATAGTTTATAAGATGCTCTGTCCTTCATAGATTGCCTGTGGCTTACCAAGTGCTGTGCAGTTAAGCACACCACATGCGAGTGGGCACTGTGCATGGCTCATGACAGACAGCAAAGTGCTCTGCTGCTTAGGAGGAACAGGTCTGAGAGGAGGCCCAGCAGTTTCTGAGACCCTTCCTAGTTCACAGGGCACTCAGCACCTCCTACTTCCCACTGTGACTTATCAGGGATATGGGCAATTTACAAAGGACTTTGTCTTTCACACATTTCATAACTGTTTGCAGTGTTCTCTGTGGTCCACTGAACACATTACAGTTTACACAGCATTAAACTAATGGGGCCAAGATTGTTTGCAAGTTGTTTTTGATACTGCAGAGTGTGGCTGTTTCTGATAGATTTTGATTGTCTCCTGTAAAAACAACCCTGAGACTGTTATGTCCCATCCCTTCAGGCCATGACTAAGGTACAGAAAAGATAAAGTCATGGTTGTAGTGTAGCCTGGATTTATTTGCTATTTATAGCACATCCTTTTCCTTGATGGCCCTCAGTTTCTCCTTCCATAAGGTATATGTGCTGTCCCAGGATCTCCTAGCTCAGGGTCCTGGGTTGCTTTTCTATATACAGATACCCAACCAGACTCTAGCAATAGAGAACAGAGAACTTGGAGCCCACAGTTCCACACTCTTCTCCCTGATGACCACGTCATGTTCTATAGACAGCAAAGGACCCCAAGAACACCACAAGCACACTTGCAAGTGTTACACAACTGTGTACTCTGCTGCCACAAAAGTAAAAGCGTAGCAGCCTGACCAAGATCTCCCCGCTGAGCTTCCATAGCAGGCAGGAATAGACAAAAAAAAAAAAAAAAAAAAAAAAAAAAAAACCCCTCCAAAACCAAAAACCTGTCTTTCAAGTGTCCCTGCCTCTGTAGACAGTCTTCTCAACCTGACTGTGAACTGTTAGCAACTTTGGGTGGGGGAGGGGGGAAGGGTAGGCGCTAAGTGTTAGTCTCTCTCCCCAACCAGATTTAACAACTCTTCCCTGATTGGTCTTATTTTTCACTTTGTTTGCATACCCACATTCAGCCAACCAGGGTCCAGAGGGTACCCAGTGCAATCGATGTTCTGGGGATTCCAGAGACAGAACTGTTGCCAGAGGGAGGAATCAAAAAAGATGTCAGGTTGGGCTCCAGCCAGTTGTTCATCCTCGCCCTCAGTGAAGACTGCCTTCAAGACAGGCAGGGGACAGAACTGTCCCTATGCACAAAGTTCATTTGAGCCAGCCTCTGGGACATGACTAGTAGCCTCTACATTGGCAGCAGATGAGAATTCACTCCTGAGCTGCTTCCAGCTTTCACCCTGCTGCTCCAGGTGCTCCTGTTGTGGACTAGCAGATTTGTTCTGCAAGGGCCTGCTCTGATTGGTGCCCTAAAGCCCTCTAAGAACTTGTAAGCTGTAACACTTTTCAGAGCTGAAAGAGCCCTTGGCTACCATCTTTCTGCTACCAAGAACTCAAACTTGATCCATTTAAATTGTCAAAACCCATGTGCCAACCAGTTTAAAGATGTTTTATCCTATTTAAAGCTGTTAATCCCAAATTGGCAGCAAAAGCACCTTCTGGTGGTTGTCTTCGCTGGCTGCCCACTCCATTCTTGAAGGAGGGTGGGATATGGACCCAGGTAGAGGGAGACAGGGTCATTTCCATTAGCTGTTTCTCTGCTATATTGGGGTCTCCTATATACACAGGCACCTTTTGGGGCTGCTGCAGGTTAAGCCCCTTTGTGTTTCCAGGGGGCCACCTGTTTTCTCTGTCCACTCAGCCTCCATGAGTACCTCATACTGCCCTATCCTGGTCTCTCTTGTACCTAAGTCCTTGGTAGAGTGTGAGCGTGACAGGGTAACACTTCTCTATTTACAGAAACTGGCACCAACAAACTATATCTGACTTCCCTTTGCTGTCCCCAACCCTAGTGAAGAAGGCCGAGGGTAAGTGTCATCAGTATTATGTGCAGGTGGACACAGCCTCACTCAGGCTGCCCATAAAGGGCCACATTCTACATGTGCTTCCCACTGAGGCTGTCTGGCTATACAAGCCTGTTATGCTCTCCCACCTAGGACCCAGAGACTTGGGTTAGGGGGCTGAGCTCTGGGCTCATACATACATTTTCTTATGTGATAGCCTTTGTCTCATAAACTATAAAATGGCCACAAGCACAGTGTGGGCTATAATTAGATGCCTCCTTGTTTGTTCAAAATGTAAATTAATCGATCCTGTTTTCCTGTTTCCTAGTATCTTTTAAAATACAGGAAATTTATTGGGTTTATGATCATAAATATACAATAAGACCCAATATACCTCTGGAACATTCTTTTTTTTTTTTTAAACTATGAACAGCTTCTGAGACTCAGCTTTACAACTGTATCTTTTAAAATACAGGAAATTTATTGGGTTTATGATCATAAATATCCAATAAGATTCAATATATCTCTGGCACATTCTTTTTTTTTTTTAAACTGTGAACAGCTTCTGAGACTCAGCTTTACAACTCCCCGGACCTGCCAACGTCTGGTCTCCAACAATTCTACCACCTTCTTCTCTTTGTGTTCTGAGTGATGGGGACCCACAACACTCAGGATTTTCTGTCTGCCTGCCTTATCCTCACAGGCTCTTCTTCCTCCTGCCTTCTCTCCTGAGTACTCCAAAATCCTGAGGTCCCTTGGTCTGAGCTCCATGGGCTTCCCATGAATGGATCCATGCCCTCAGGGTGAAGCACACTGACAAAATCCAATCGGCTCCCTGAGGGAGCTGGCATCAAGATAGAAAACTGCATCTAGGTGTAGTGGCACACACCTTTAATCCTAGCACCTGGAAAGTAGAGGCCAGCGGATCTCTGAGTTTGAGGCCAGCCTAACCTACAGAACAAGTTTCAGGACAGCCAGGTCTACAGAGAGAAGCCATGTCTTGAGAAACCAACCAACTAACCAACCAAACAAAAAACAAACAAGATAGACATCTTCAGGTCTGTGTGGGAATGGACTTAACTTGGCACTGTGGGGGTGTCCAACGAGTGGCTCAGGTCTGCATACAAATATTGCAGATAACAATTATCCTAGGTTTGATCATTGTTTACCACTTATGGAGCTTGTTAACAAACACTTTTTGTGGAATCCTTAAAAATTTGCAAGACTGAGTGTTATCTTCATTTTAAAGGCAAAGAGATAAAGATTCGGGAGCCCCCATGCCTACTTGACAGTCGCCAGGGTAAAGCTGGCTCCAACTCTGCCTTGGGACCCCTGACCGAGCAAGTTTCCCAGGAGCCTGCACCACAGATCACGGTGGAATCTGCTAGTGCTCACTGGATGTAGATGTTAGCATAAAGCTCAGGTTCCTCTGGGACTAGACTACAGCGTCCTGAGCTCAGAGACTGCCTTCTGCCACTCACCAGAGCCAGCCTGGACACGAGGAGTAGGAGGCAGCACCTAGCTGGATACCTAAGCCTACTCCACCAATGATTGTGTCTTTGAGGCCCACCTGGCAACCCAGCAGAAACCAGGGGACATAATATGTACATAAATTGCAGATGAGGGATATGGCTGGACCTCCTGCCCCAAAAAGTGTGTTTCCAATATCTCCAGCTAAGTGGGGCACTGGGCAAAAAAGCAGTGCCTTCCGTTTCCCACATGGCCTTTTAGCCAAAGTTATGGCTTAAAGAAACAAACAGAATGACCTTGTAAACCTCTTCCTGCCTGTTCCTCCCTCTCCCCCTGCCCACTGGTAAACCCTTCCATTTGCTCAGGGGACTGTAGAGAGGCTGCACCCCACTTCCACACTCTGGCTTTTCCCCCATTTCACCCTCTGGCACTATCTGCTCTCCCACCCATTGTCCCTCCTGGGATGGCTTGTCCAGGCTTACTTGAATTTGTAGTTGTCTGGCAGGAAGTAGCCCATCTTGCAATCCTGTTGAGCCCGGAAGATCTGTTTCAGCAGATTCTGCTTGCTGAAGCCGTAGCCATTTAGTACACAGCCCCCAAAGAGAAGCTTGCCCCCAGCAAACATCTATTGGAAAACAGTAAAGAAATGAAATAAGAAACACCCTGAGTCTATTGACATAGTAACATGACTATTATGACAGTCAAGTTCCAAGATTTAGTTGGACTGGCCACAGGCTGTTCAGAGATGGCTTAGGATTCAGGCCTTTGACAGCATGGGGAAGCACAGTAGCCTCCATCAGCAACCAAGGGAGACAAGATTGAGCCTGCTCCATGTACAGGCCCTCCTGAGTCACAGGGCAGATTGACCTGCCCAGCTTTTGGTCCCCACTGGGAGCCTTTCAGATGTATACTTCATACCTCCTAGGGTGCAGAAAGCTCATGGTTTTACCCACCCACAGACTTCTACCCACCTGCCTACAGCTGTCTACCCCTCTGCTTTAAAGCCACATATCAAGATGCACTGTTCAGCTCATCCTATGGAAATGGGGGTTTCACACCCTCTACTCTCTGTATTATACCATTCTCCAACATGGACACTGGTCTAGAGATAGCTAAGTATGGTTATTCATTGTAACATTATTATGAAGGAAAAGAAAAAAAAAGGAGAAGAGAGAGAGGGAAAGAACCTAACTGTCCAATAAAAGCAGCAAGGTTAGTGATGACAAGGTAAAAATTCTGTTGTTACTAGCTCAAGATGTGGAAAGGTGCTCTGTAATTGGAAAGGCATTGCCCTCAGGTATGCATGTAGAGAAAGACCGCAAAGTCCAGACACTATAATGTCAGGTGGGTGTGGCCTAGCAGGAGCTCCAGAACTTAAGTGCCAGATAGACCAGTTAAGAGCCCAGGTGATATGAAGGCGCCATTAGTTTCTAGATTGTATACCTGAGTTTTCAATAGGCATATAAGGTTTGAAAATATTTTAGTATGATTTAATGGCAATCAGATGAGTAGACTTGATTCTCTGTGTGAATGTCACCCAACCCCTCCATCTCCTGGGATGGGGGATAGAAGTCTGTTGGGTGACTCTCAGTCAGTCCTGCTCTCTGGGCCTCGTGGTAGATGGTAGAAGATTGGCAAGTCTTGTCCTCTTCTCCCTGAACTGACTGAGACAGTAGGGCTGGTGGTGAATGTTTAGCCCTTAGCAAGGCCCCTGCTCACCAAAACCATCCCGTGTATCACCGCAAACTTCTTCACCATTAGGGGCGGATCCTTCTGCAGGGGGCTGTCCAGGTCATACCGCAGCAGGCGGTAAGGGTCATGCTGGCACTGTCAAATAGACATGTGGGAACTGGTCACCCTGATGCGAGAAGATACACATTAACTTCCCTGCATCCATCACTGTCCTTAGAGGAGGTATCCAGATCTGCTCTGAGCCTTCTGCGGGGGGAGTCATCACTAGAGTGACTCCTCTTTACATGACATGACTAGATTCACCCTGGGATCTGTGGAATATGATGTGCCTCACTCTGGAAGGTCTGAAAATGGGACCACTGCTATGTTGCCCAGTCCAGAGGAACCTTTACCCCACCTCTCACTGGCTGCCCCTCTTGACCCCTTTGTGGTCTTTAGCCATTGTGGGATTCGAGCATGAATGAGCAGCTATTAGCGGGGGCAGAAGGCAATTCTTGGTGAGGTCCACCACTACCCTTCAAGCCTGTCTCCAAGACTCACTGCCACTTCTCCATCTCCTACTGCTTCAGGTCAGATCTTGGCCCCATTCACGCTGCTTGTGGCTGTAATAAGACACCCAAGTATCTTATTCCTTAGGAATAATTAGTGAATAACTAATAGTCCCCAGATGAACTATAGCCAACTGTATGTTCCCATTAGAAATTTCCATGAGACAGGTGAGCTCAGAGCAGGATCTTAGTGAACATTCTCTAGACTGAGGTAGGCTGGAAATGAAATGGGGAGGGGGCATCTGATTTTAGGAGGGCTCTAAATTCTGAGCTTCTGGAGCTAATATCCAGGCCTGAGGGTAGATATGGAAGGCAGCACTCCTAGAGCAGATCCTTAGCCCAGGGTAGATTCAGAACTCGGCAGCAACAGGCTCAAAGGGAAATACACCTTGGAAGAAGCCCCCCGACGATATGTCCACACGAGTCTGGGGACTCAGCCTTTCACTGTTTCTAACACCGTTTGAATGAAGGCACACGTAGCATGATGAGGATGGACTGACTCGTGCTGAACCAGTGGTGGGTATCCAGAACCTGACACAAGCCCGGCACACTGGGGGACCTGGGGACAGCCCACAGACATTTACTGAAATGTGAGAACGTAGGAGATGGGCATTGTTTTTGCCTTGACCATTCACACCAGTTGTAGACATAAACTGCTGCGTGCTCTGAAAGAAAAGGGCTGAGCCTTGATCTTGTCTCAAGGGACAGAAGCAGCACCTGCCCTAGTGTGGTGACGTTCATCCTGGAAGAGAAGAGTGAGCAGAAGAGAGACGATGGGACGAAATGCTCCAGACAGAAAGAAGAATGTGTGCCAAGGCTCTGGAGAGAAAAGGAACTGCCAGACATCCAACCCATCCTCATACAATGGAGTCATTTTGGGTTCTGCACCCCCGGCCTTAGCCTGATAGGCCACCTCATATGGCCCTGGACCAACCTGGATGCAGGGTGAAGACCGGCCCTGCTGCAGATGGCTATACAGTGTATCCATCAGCCACTGCAGCTGTGCTGTGAGGGTGGGATCCTGGCTCGACATTATCCCAAATACCAGCACTTGGTTGGGGTCCCGGGGTGCAGATAAGAAGCGCTCCAGCTCCAAGTCGGACACCAACGGTGCCTTCACAATACATTTGCAGCCTGCCCGGATGTCTTCCTTGCGAATGAGCCTCCGCAACACCAATGGGCAGTCAGAAGGTGAGGCTGCCCACCTGGCGGGGCTGCGCACCTCTCTGGGTTTCCCTCTACAAAAAGGAGAACAGTGGTAGGAACCTGTGGACAGGCCTCAACCCTCCCCAGACAGCTCTTGTTTCTATATAGAAAGAAGCCCCCTGCAGTGCCTGGGCTATGAGCAGGTCCTAGGCTAGTCCCTCTAACAGTGTGAGGGACCCTTAACTGCTCCAGGCCTCAGTTTCCCCATGTGCAAAAGAAGTTACTCAGCTTACATCTCAGAGCCATTCATGACTGTGTCTCCATACCCCACATTTCTCCAATTCCCCCACGAGCCTCTTCCCCAGTTTAAGACAGACTCAGAATCTGACTGTCCTCCACTACCACCAGTATAGTCCAGCCTCTGATCATGTCGTAAGTGGTGCCGAAGGGTTTGGCCTTCCTTCCCTGATCTCTCACTGACGGACTCTGTCGAATCTGACTCAGTCTCTGGAAGCCTCCCTGGCCTTTCTTCCAGTTGAAGCAGTGGCAGGCTGTGTGAGATCCAGCTCCTGCTTCTCGTTCCCCTTAAGCCTCCTCACCCTTCCCAGTACTCTCACTCTGCTCACCATGCTAGGGACACACTGACTGCTGCTTAGACCCCTGTTTTTGCCCCAGAGCTACAAGCCTGCTCTCTCGACACCTTTAAATCTATTGAAATATCACCTTCCTAGTGACTTTCTAAGCACCCCATTGAATGTTTCCACCTCAAGACTCTTGTGCCTGCTTTATCTTTCTCTCAAGCACTTTTTGCTGTTTAACATACCATATGTTCGTTCCCCTTATATTATTTATTCATAGTCACATCATCATCATCATCATCATCATCATCATCATCATCATCATCATCA